>QNGE01001563.1:77992-92062 GCA_008508345.1 Paragonimus westermani
TGGGTGGATGGCGGACAGCACGAGCAGCCGGACGAGCCATCGCGCAACGAAATCGGACAAACAGACGAGGAATGGCAAGCGGAAAACCCTCCGATAGAAGGCAACGGTCACACACGTAAACCGGTCAGAAGTGCACACGACGTGTGAACGGAAACCGGGGGGTGGTGCGGGTTGAAATTGTGACTCATAAACGAGAGAGCGCGCGTTGCATGTGACTAGCGATTTGGACAATAAAGATTGTGTTTTATTGGACGCCTTCTTGCTACACTATGTGTTCTATTCAGTTCAGTTCTTGTGAACTGACTGAGACCATAGAGGCTCGAAACGACCGTTTTTGTGTCTTATGGATGCGGTCGGCGCCGTTTGAATTTATCAGAGTGTGGTAGAAGTACAATTGAACACACTTATAATCAAATCCTCTTACGAGGAATGGCTTTGAATGGACCTACCATGTGGTTGAGATGGACATTGTTGTGCGATAAAAATAGATCAAAACTAATTTTGTGTTAGAGTTAACATCTGGAAACGGGTTCGAATGTATCAGAGTGGTTTGTCTTCATTTCAGTGAGGTCTGTTTATTTCACTGTTATCTCGTACGGATGCTTGAAATGCACTGCTCATCACAATTTGTACTTGAATTCGTTCTTGTCAAGACACACTGCTCGTTGTGCGAGAACCCCACGTTAGTGCTGTACAATCCTTCCTTTGAGTACTACTATCTGGAAGCGTCGTTTAATGTCGGATCCAAGTTGTTTTCGTTTCAGCAAAATAGCTTGCGAATCGTCAGGAGCAGCATAGCCAGGATGAGCCGAATCAACGATGATTTCTTTGGACCACTTGGCTGGTGGGTCGTGGATACGTTATAAATGAGTTGCTCAAGACTGTTGCCGAAAGTCTCGGCAATGAATCGGTTGACTACGTATCTTTCGATCAATCACTAGTGACACTACTCCTCACACCGTGATCTCCAACACACTGGCAATGTACTTAGTCCTTGTGAACAATGTGAGTCGTTGGAGTCAAAACCACTCATTTCAAAGTTGAGCAAGAGCAACGTGTGTTCTGACTAATGTCAGGTCTAGCCGCCGCCGTGAATGTTGGCCTATTCTCCCAATAGTGAATTGTCCCAGGTTCACTATGTGTTTGTCCTCTGTTCTAAACGGTATACTACAAATTCCCCACAGGCGACCAATTTCGAGACTGCGGAAAATTAAACACTTGAAAGGGACTTGTACTACCTGGTATCACGCCAGTGGTATGTTTTTTGCCAAAATATCACGAGTTTGATCGGCTATTTAAAATGAGCATGTATTGATTGCTAGACACACTTATTTTTGTAAACACAGATCCGATATACAATCTGACAGTTTTTGTTGTCTACTGTTGCGGTAAAACGACGCTGGAGAAACAAGTACTGTTCTGTAAGTCGCAGGCCCGAGAGTGAGTGAGCTTGTCTAAGAACCAACGAGCAAGCGGTGGCCGTCCGGCCGCGACAAACCATTGGTAGTTGCACAACGACGTATGACAAAGCAATCATGCATGATTCAGCAAGTGTTAACAGATGTTAATCGATCAGTTTGGTCGGGCAGAACTAAGCCGGTGGTAATGAGTGTGAAGCAGTTCGCCCGTCACATTAGTCTTCACGTGCGTTTTCATCGTTGCACTATCCAGTTCGGTTAATTTATACGATAGTATATCATCTAAGCTACTTTCAACTCCAAAGACCCACAGCCACGTTCTGTCTCTATTTTCGATGTCCATAATTATGTGAATATGGTAACCGTTAGAGTAGACATGAAACACGCAGTTGATGCGACGGAGCGGTTCAAATTCATCTACAAAGGTCTGGACGACCAACTCATCACGTTCCAGCATGACGGTTCCACAACGGTAGAAGCGATTGCGACCGGGTTACCTAGTCCGGAGCTATGCGCATAAAGCTGGTTTGGCCTGTAGTGACTATGATAAATAATATTTTCAAGTTGACCATCACTCACATTTGATCGCAGCCTTCGCATTCAGATAGACTTTCCAACCGGCCTATTTCGTAAAGAAGCACTAGACTCGAGTTTCGGTCTCATTAGAGCTCGTCAGTAGTGCATATCTTTGCCACGGCCGCGATTTGAACTCCGGCCATTCCAAAATACCACCTCGCGGGTTTAATGAGTTCAGTGATCTCGACCTGTCTCGGAAGTCCTAATCGCGTGGTTATCAATTGGAGTTAACAGACAGTAACTGTGTCTCCTCTCAAATGTGAGTGATGGTCAACTTGAAAATAAACCAAATCCGCGACCACTCATCAGCAAATAATATTTTGTTAGTCGCAGTGATCTGTACCTTTTTGATGATTCTGGTTTTTTACCTACTTCTGATTTAGTCAAGCTATCCATTTTGTAACATCCGTCCCGGGGCTAAAATCACAACCCGCTTTGTGCTTCGCTAGCTTGACGTGTCTCTCTGTAAGCTCTATTTTCCAGGGTCGATAATAATATACCGGGGTCAACGCACTGAGGTTTTGGTTCCCATTTTCGATCGGTTTCCGATAGTGAATTCTGACTGGGTAGCATTCTGTTGGATCAGTTCCAACGGGCCCTGTTCTTAGCTTTGTCTGTAGCATTTGACCGATCAGATACAATTGACTCATGTCTATCGCAGTCCATACAGTCAAAAAAAGTACAGTACGAAACCGATCGTAACAATACAATGGGGTAGAAAACGGTAACAGATGCCTCATATTGAATGTTCAACATTGTATGGGGAATTAAACCAAGTCTAACCGAATTGAGTGAGCAAGCATCAAAGGGTCACAGTCAGAACATGAGATGAAGTTCTTCTGGTGAATGTTGAACAACTCACGCATAACAACACCGATTGTCAGAACCAAATCAGATCGCCGGAAACGTGATACTATTAATACCGAGAATATGACCACTAACAGAAGAAAACCTCAGTCTGTTTGCCTTCATGGAATAAAGTGCAATGATTAGCGGTAATCGGCTGTCAAGTATCCAAATACGCGACAAGTGTAAGCACAGACAACCGATAGGCAGAGACAAACCGACAAGATGCGATCGGATCGGTCTGATGTGTGACTAAATATCCAGCCTTTGGGCAGACCAATTTGCTATAAAATATATGCACCAAATTTAGTACAAATGAAGTCAAACAGTTTGGGGCGTCGTGTTTAACATGTTACTGATAAACAGATTGAGAATATCACAACGTTAACAGCAACTTTTGAAAAGACTCAGTTAGATCGCCTGTTAGTGTAAGTCCACTCTCCTCTCAATATCGGGATTTGAGCCCGCTGCGTTAGCGTGAATCATTTAGTTTAAACGACTCTAGAGACCGTAGTGGGTAAATCGCAATGAAACCCTCGGGGTCATTTTATACTGACCATGAACCACATTGAAATTACATCAAAGCATGCGAGGTTAAAGTTAGGGTACTTTAAACTGGAAAAGTGTAAACTGTGCAGTTACGCAGTATGCAACGTCATAAGCTTTTGGCCTAATAATGGCCACATGATGGGATATTGTAAACATTCTGTTACTTTGTCTTATTGCCGATAGCATATGAATAATAGTGGATAATTAAACCAATTGTCAAAGGATTTTCGTGCAGGAGACATGTCTTGAGCTAGACATCTATGAATAAAACGCCCTGTCAAGTACGTCTATCCGGAACCTGGTAGGAAAGATAACTTCTGTCGTTATTGTTGTGTAGATTGTATGGATACTCCATCATTCTGCCGATGGTTTTGAGGTGTATGAAGTATGTAACTTATGAGCAAGCCTTTGATATTGTATTTTATGTCGGTGTTCAGTAATTCTGTCAAATTGACCTTATGACTGTGCGTGTTACGTGGCTCTCGTTGTTGAGACAGACTTCGCAGTCTGGAGAAAATTGGACATCCGGCATGTTACTTGTCGTTTAATCAACCAGCCTATGGCCAAATGCTTTGGTATTAACAGGTCTCACTTCAAAATGAATCGATTACAGGATGAACGTAATTGGTGGTAGATGAATGCTTGTAACGTGCCATATACAAGTGATAGTAACCTGCCTGCCTTATAAATAATCAGCTGGAAAGTATCAAACTAACTCCCGCCTGTTCATGCACGTTGACTCAACTGATCGTTTCAGCCACTCTAAAATGTCTGCAGAACGCGAGCATTTGTTTTGGACACAGCAACCCAAGCAGCTTAAAAAATCCTAACGAAAAAGAGCTACTTTTTTTACAAGATTTCGAGTATACGCGACTGTTCTCCTCCCCCAACCGTTATTAATGAGATGTCTGATAGCGTTTTCCAGAGATTTCATAGTTCTCTCTGATGACCCTGTATTTCTCAATGTACGGTTTTTTGACACACCGGAGGAACATAGGCTTTGCTTATCGAAATGTAACTTTCAAGTTCTTCGGCCCCTTTGAGACTTCTCTGTTTTCCCAACCTTGCTCGGCATCGTTTGTGTCTAATTATCTATCCATTTCAGAATTTCCAATAAACGTTAGAACAATAGTAGAAACTACTCTACCTGTCCAGCAAACGTTTCCAAGTCGACCTTGACAAGTGATGGAGAACAGTTTTGATTCATTCACCAATTAGGCTTCACTAAAATGCTGATTCTGAAAATGGGGCGTAACTCTAAAACCTGTTTCCAGACTGCACGAACTAATTTGTCAGAACGAACTTCACCTTACGAACGACTAGCTCGAATATTTTGCGTTAATTCTCTGTTCCAGACTTTGTCGTATTCTTTCACGACAAGTCACTGCTGACGTTCAGGGTGTCACTTTTCAGTCCATCGTCCCAACCTCGTAAAAGGCCAAGACGTTTGTAGAATTAAACCAAATGTCTGATCACACTGAAACATTCAACAGGGATTAGGTACAAAGTAGACTGAGTATATAAGGACTGCATGCAAGGATTAAGACTGTCACTTCACAAACTCATATCTCTGCTGAGCACATCAATACAGATGCAATGTCGGTTAACGCTCCAAGTGAACAACACTTAAGTGTCCAGAAATGCATTTCATGTAGGACTCTTGGACATATACGGGTGACTTGACTGAATTATCCTACATGCTAGCAACCCAAATCAGGAGTAAATCAGAAAACTTACTGGTTCATAAGTCGTCCAGCTCAGATAGGCTATCCCGTGTAGTCCTGAAAAGCTGTGATACCGACTTAGTAGAGCCGCTAAAGGTACTTTTTCATCGTTCCTCATCAAATGGTTGTTTACCGAAAGCCGATCACATCTATCCTCAAAGACGCAACGAGCAATGTCGTATACAGTAATCTTCAAAGTACTAGACAACCTACAAGATGACTTTTTCCAGGCCAAGGTATCAAACTTGGGATGCATTAAGAAGGAGCAACACGACTTTTACAGAGAATATTCATGCGGCACCAATCTGCAGAAGTCTTCTGGTGTAGCGTTAGCCAGCAACATGGTCCATCTTGATATTTTTAAAGCATCTGACACAAATGATCACTCAATCCTGCTAAGGGAACCATAGAATTATAGACTGGATGAGCACTCACTTGGGTGGCCCGAGAATGAACAATTATCAAAGTGGTTTCTTGTCAACAACGGCGGTTCTCAGATAGCCGTTTTGAATCCCCTTGTTGTGTATTCTTCCCATTTTTAACCACCTAACATTACAGATTCATCCGTGCTGCTGCCTGTCGATGATACAGAACTCTGACAAGCTGTGTAGTGCCCGGAAGACGTGGAAACCTTGCATAAGTATACAAAATATCTAGACCAAAGGCGCATAGAAACAACTTCCCGTTCAAGATCAATAAATGCAAGTCACGCACAGTAGCCATCAATACTATGTTCACTATTAATTTCGTATCCGCATAGGAATGAAACCTGATCAACCTGGAGGCAAACAAACTGTCTTGCCACGACTTTGGAAAACGCAACTAAGGGTGCCGTTTTTAGAAATTGTCCTTCTATGAGGTTTCGCTCCATAATCCGCTCACAACCGGAAATGAACATACCCGTCTGCCGTGCTTGTGTTATAAAGGATTCAGCACTTGCCAAAAATGTTCAAAGATGGACAACTGGGTGAGTAATGGAGCTCTGGAAAATCGTCTATTCTGAAATAGTAGTGAGCATAGGTCAGCCCTCAAGTAATTATATCTGGGAGAAGGCTTATATGTTGCGCAAGAAATACTCTATATTCCCGTTTATCCATTGTCGCATGCTGTGTTACCAAACAGATAAGACCAGGAAAACAGTAGCCTGGACGGCACTAAGTGACGTCTACATAGCGAAACAACAATGTTTGTGGTTTGTATTTTGCGACAAGCATTTCACGTTCTGATTGGCCCTTCCGTTGTTACGTTCACACAGCCTTGCCTTAAACGACCCGTTTGGTTGTATCTAATACGCGGTCAAACAGTTTGTTTTAATCACCATTCCTTACAAACAAATTCAGTGCAGCAACCGATCAACGTTTTGATTGGCTGGCGCCGATGAACCACGCATCCGTCTCCAGCAGCCTGCATTTGAATTTTGATTGGCCTAACCCTCTCCAGTTAGAAAAACCGCTCCAGTCCAATCTCATTACATCCACAAGCAGATTTCCCATAAAACATAGCTTAAAACCTAAGTGATCATTCTTTGAAACTTGGCCATCGAATAGGCGAATCAGTATGAAGGCATTATTGCTCCCCATTCAGGATCTGCTTACACTACCCAAATTTGTAGTCATAGATGAATCAGTTGTGTTTCGAAATTTCTCTTAATCGGCACATACGTGAGAGACAACATACTCCATAAATTTTCTAGCCACCTTTTTAGCACATTCCCACAACTTACTAACTGCACACATCTGACGGGAAGTGGTTTCTCATTGTCATACTGTTATTTAGTGAAGTGATTACGGGCCAGTAGCTCTAATCAAATGTCTTCTTCTTCGTCAGTTCCATTCACTTTGTATTCGCATCTGTTGACCGTTCTGCACGTTTTATCCTGACCACCACTGAGACGGGAAAGCACAGTACAAAATCTGACTTCTTCATATTTACAACCGATGGACCAATGAACTTATATGATTGATCAAATTACCACCTGATCCGCAAGTTGAATTGTTGGAGTTGCAGTCGGTGATAAATACCTTGAATGTATGTTAAAATGTATAACTAACACAGGCGTGAAGTGAAGTTTTCGCTAACGAAAAGTAATATTATTCATTGATTCAGATGTATTAATTATTCCCAAAATTACGGATATTCGGATTGACAACGTTTGTGTGTTGATAATATATATCATTTCCAGTTCAGGATGTCTTGTTATCTTTTTCGCGTGCCTATATATCTCATGAAAGTTCTCTAAATTTCATATGGACTGAACATCACCCATAAATGATCGCAGCTGTCGCATTCCCATAGGCTTTCCAGTCGCTCCCTTTTGAAAAGAAGCACTGGACTGTATGTATTAACGGTGAGCGGGGTTGCGCTGCCAATGTGCCCATGATTAAGCTGATTGATACTGCGGTTGATTGGATCCAACGGAATTAAAGGGCACCGGTCCGTCGAATGCAGGCTGGCGCGTGGGCAGATGAGCGCTGAGCGCGTAGTCGCGCTTGTACGACCTAAAACGCACACGGACAACAATTTTGACTAACACTTCCTGAGCGATCAAGTCTGACTGGCTTTGGTAACCCTTTTCGCCATTCTAAAGTCCACCTTATTCAGGCGTTCAGCCAGTTGCCATCAGAATAACAACCTGATGACTGTCGTGACAGCTGAAGACACGGTTGAAATATATGTAATAATTGGTCTCCAAGCCAGGTTAAGTAGTGTCTAGAATAGGTGATAGGCTATTGCAAGTCCATTTTGACTTTGGTTGACCTATGCGTGACAAAGCGCCTCATGCGATTTGCGCAGGGAATCTGTTGGCGACTGTTCTACCAGGGCACTACGAGTGGGACCAGACTATCCAGAATTAACCGCATACCGGTCAATATAAAAATGAACACTAGGAGTGGTTGAATAAATGTGAAGACGAATCAGGTGGTAGCTTATGCTGAACCAACCACATGGTCCAGAAAAGAAACCGACTACTGGATGCATACCGCTTATCCACTTGGCTTCACCCAATTTTTCTGAGATGTACCTGCCGAAGAAATGAACTAACCACCAAGTCAAAGTGGTTTCAGTTTAACCAGCAATGTTCCTTCTGTTTTATGAAGGTTTTCGTGAAACAAACACACGCATATATTACGGTCAACTTAACATGTCACACTTTCGCTAGGTCAGCCTTAATAGAGATACACGTTGTCTGCCTGTTGCTGCCGATCGCCCCAGAAATCAATGATGAATGCCAGCTCTTCATCAGGGCGACATTTCACACCTGCCCCTATTCATTCGTTTATTCCACCGTTTACCAAGTGTGGATCAACTCGGTATTGGCATATAAGAGTAGGGTAACGGCTTATTCTGATGCAACTTCACAGTGATTGCTCTGTTTCCTTAATTCGTCAATTCCAGTCAGTAATATGCCTTATAGCCACTGAGGGAGGAATTCTTAGATTTTTACATACTCATTTTTTCACCAACTGCAGGACAATTGACCAAGTGTGCTTTGAGTCATAAACTAATGATAACAATTATGAAAAAGTTAACTGACGGTCACAATCCGTATCAACTGAACAAAACTCGATCGATTCAGTATCGTGCCCATGTTTCAAGCATTCCATGACTGTCAGGCCTCTAACCAACAGACTCCAACGTGACAGTTTGTGTTGGGATATCTTAAGTTGACATTGCGCTACACGAAAGTGATATCAAGATATCTGAAACTGTGAAAAGTATAGAATAACCTTTACGGCCGTTTGTTCACCCATCATCCCTTTGTTTGGTAGAAAAAAAAATGTGTCCATCAGAGCGCTCCCAATTTCACTAACTCGATTTTACAAGAAGGCCAACAGATGTTTTGGTCTAACAGTCCGCTGCACTGCTAAAAAAGAAAACAACATATTTGCGCCTTGTTTATTAACCACAGTTATATAAAATATGTTGCCAGTCGGCCAGTCGTCATCAGAGAATCCAGCGGAACGATATTCGTAAAAAAGCTACATCGCTGGTACTGGAAACATCAGAAGACCCCTCAGTCTTTGCAACATATACATGTCTATGAACTTTTCACGAAGAATTTCTCTTAAAGTTCATTAGGCGCCCACACACGAGGTCGAAAAGGTCACTAAAATGTGCAGTGTCACAGGCGGTTTATTCAGTGACAGTCGTTCCGCAAGCATAATTATCTTTATTCTGTGTCGTGATCTATAAAGATGGTTCACAACTCCTCGGCTACGGGACATAACTTGTGAGCCGTTTGACTTGTTAAAAATCACGTGTATATTTACTCACCTTAATGAACTCACTTGCGGCAAACAAAGTCGTGACTAAATCTGTTCAACATAGATGAAAATGCTGCTTTTTTCAGGGTAACCAAACAAGTGAAGTGAAATAACTAAATGAACCACGCCATCAGACTACCAGCCTTGAAATCCAGCTTCGGAACCAGAAGCGGTTAAATGTGGATCCATTTTCCAGCTGTCTTGTAGGAACTGCCGATGAAAGAGGTAGTCTACCGTAGACTGGTGATTTCTGAAACAGTGGATCAACTAGAAACCCGATTGTCGTAAACGTCCCACATACTGCACATGGCAACGATTCGCTTCCTGAGGTATTCGATGTATACAAACAAAAAATTTCAAGTGCGAAGTACCTGCCACCTGCAAAATTTTGCTCAGCTACAGAAGATATGTTGAAAAAGATCAACAGTATAGTGTAAGGATGTGTTGTGCATGGACATTTCGTTCACATCTACTCTGTTACTGCAGCGAAATTAGCACAATCAACATAAAGCAAGTGGGCATGGCAACAATGGTGAAGAATGCAGGACTGATAACTGAGGTCAGAAGGATCGAGACTGGAGAGCAGGGTATTCAGATGACGCAACCTGAAGCTGTTGAGGACAATTATGCTACAAGGTCAAATGGTCATGGGCATTTGAGTGAGGATTGGAGGGAGTGTTAGCGAGCACTTTTAAACCAGATTGGAAACAAATCTGTTGGTCGGCTGCATGGTGGAACGTAAGACGCAAACGTTCAGAACAATGGAACATTTTGTGGAATTGGATAAAATCACCAAGGGGGGAATAAGTTGATACACCTTTGTTTCTGAACACAGCATCGGGTTTTTTCGACGAATGATAACAGCCTCTGGAAATGGTGGATTTTGTTTCGTTCTAGGTGTATCGACTTTTTGGACTAAAATCCTGTGAAAATCCGATCCATCCCCATTCTCCCAAATATTTATCCGTCCGCATTCAACCTCCCCTGTTTCTGGACGTTAATTGGACCTTGAATTAGACGATTTTGTTTTATCACGTCAACTTGATGGTTGTGCAAATAACCAGTTGTCGGTCATTGTACTTTACTTGGGTGGTGTGTGCATTCCCTTCTAGGAGCTCGACTTGTTCCCATTGTTTTGAACCTGTTGACTGTTGGGAAGAGCTCTTTTGGGTATGAATGCTTTATTATGTGATCATAGTTCATATTTAGCCTGTCCAATAGCAAATTGTAACCCATACCCCGGAAACGATCTGCCGATCGAAAATGTTGAGGTCGTCTAAATATCCACCTTGATAATTTGTTCAATAGTATCGTGGCATTACGGTCCAGTTTTGTTTTGAATAGTTGGGATCATTGGTTTATCGCTACGCGTTGCTCAACGTCTTCGTGGAAGATCGCGATCTGTGATATGAAATACAATATTACCACAGACTCGGTGACCCGTCTCGTGTAATTGTTTCATGATTGCACTTTGGTCGATGCCACTTCTTGTGGTACACAGTCGTGTGGGAGGGTTCACTGATGCGTGTCCTCAGTTTCCTCGATGTACGGCCAGCTTACTTGCTCCACAAGTATAGATGGATCCCCGTATCACATTTGACTGAGCGATCAACGCGGCCGGGTCTTTCCTCGTTGAGGTCGGTAGTTGCCCAGTTTCCTCTTTGTGGTGTTGTAGGTCCATCTTGTTGTGGCTGTAATTCTTCGTCTGATTACAGCAGAAATGTCATCTTCTTCAAAGGGTAAACGAAGGTAGACATTTTCCAATGGAGCAGCTTTTATAGTAGAATTATGTTCTGTTGACTTAATGTATTTCTCGATAAACCGAGGTGGATAACCACTGTCAGTCAATGCATCACGAAAGATTTGTTCTTCAACTCCGACCTTATCGGGCGTGACAATCTTACGAGCTCTACAAAACAGTATGAAGGGGGCTACGTTTGTATGAAACTGGGACAAAACTTTTAAACTGTAAAGATTGCCCAGACCAAGTTTTCTTATTATACATGCTTCTAGATAGAGAGCTATCTATAGTGGTTTGCAGCAGAACATCAAGGAATGCAGTGTTTTTGTACATTTCGGTCTCTATCGTGAACTCAACTTTCCTGTGCAGGGGGTTCAGTTGGTCATACAATTGGTTCATTTGAGCCAGCTAACTGGAAATGATGAAAACGTTGTCCACGTATCGTCGGTAAAGTTCTGTCCGTCGAATTGTTGCTTTGGTTTGCTGTTCAAAATAACCCATCAAGATGCCCACTAGTACAGGTCCTAGGGAGTTGCCCAGTGGGTTGTTATTCCGTCAAATTGTCTGCAGAATGTTGCATCAAACAAGAAATGTGCGTCAGATGTACATCTATGAAGTAGTTTGCATAACTCGTCCAGAGATAGCCTGAATTGGAGGTTCTCAGAATGTGCATAGACATAAATGACGTCTGTCACTCCAGTGATTGGAACATTAGTGAACAGAAATTGTACATCAAAAGACCCCATAATCTTGTGTTTCACACTGACATCTGGAATCATAACCACAAATTAAAATGTCCTCCAACGCATGATCATGTGCCACCGGAAGTGGCATCGACCAAAGTGCGATCATGAAACACTTACACAAGATGGGTCACCGAGTCTGTGGTAATATTGCATTTCATATGATAGATCCCCCTAAAACGAAACAAAATCCACCATTTCCAGAGGCTGTTATCATTCGTCGAAAAAACCCGATGCTGTGTTCAGAAACAAAGGTGTATCAACTTATTCCCCCCTTGGTGATTTTATCCAATTCCACAAAATGTTCCATTGTTCTGAACGTTTGCGTCTTACGTTCCACCATGCAGCCGACCAACAGATTTGTTTCCAATCTGGTTTAAAAGTGCTCGCTAACACTCCCTCCAATCCTCACTCAAATGCCCATGACCATTTGACCTTGTAGCATAATTGTCCTCAACAGCTTCAGGTTGCGTCATCTGAATACCCTGCTCTCCAGTCTCGATCCTTCTGACCTCAGTTATCAGTCCTGCATTCTTCACCATTGTTGCCATGCCCACTTGCTTTATGTTGATTGTGCTAATTTCGCTGCAGTAACAGAGTAGATGTGAACGAAATGTCCGTACACAACACATCTCAACGCTATACAGTTGATCTTTGAAAATTATTTGAAAAATCCAGACGGCCAATTTATACAAAATATATCTGAGAATTTTCAGCCAGCCTCTATCGGAAAAGAGCACTGGACTCGAGTTTTGTTTCTGTCAGAACACGTCAGTAGTGCAAATGTTTGCAACGGCTGGGACTTGAAGTGGTACCACGTTTCCAGGAGGCAATCATGTTAAGCACTACACTACATTGGACTCGAGTGGATTACATATTCTAATGCTAAGCTGTGAACAACTGTGACAGATGTTCAGTACATGTTAACTGAAAATATCCCTACTGCTTATTAGTATATCTGAAAAGTATGATTTCCTTCTCTCCTCTGTATCGGACCTAATGCGTGAAATGAACATGATCCCGAGTGTTGTCTACGTTGAGTTGTCGTTGTGAAGGTTCAAGCAGAGTCTGGGGGAATTAAGAATATTGACTACCAGGAACGAAAATTTAAAAAACATACCAAAAGTTTTTAGTATGGCTACTGTTTCCTATAACCCCTGTCAATATTCCTGGTGAACTGAGTAACTTGGGTTATGACGTGAACATTAAAAAAATCTAAAACCACAAGGGATCAGTGACACACCAGTATGATGCGCCATCGACTGTGCCGCACGCGTTGTGTGTGCGTCTATACATGACTGTTACTATCGATCGTGGGAATTAATCGTACGCACGTCACCTGCTCACACGGTGTGTGGTACTACCCTACGTTGGATTGTCTGATCCATACATGCTTATATTGTTGTTGTAACAAACTGTTGTATTAGTCTATTATCGTTCTGTTTGGCGTTAACCATAACAACCACCAATTCAAACAGTCGAATTGGTCTCGGTGAGTAGATTGCAAGAGAGAAACCGAAATACAAATATCCCGAAACACGTCTGATATTGCTATACCTACATAATTAAATGCAGTTCACCATTTGCTGAAACTGGACATAAGCGAAGCAACATATACACAGTTTACATTGACAGATGAAGCACAAATTTGCCTGACCATATAACGTGTTTGTTTGAGGTTGGTGACTGATGATGATGGTAAACCAAGTGGTAACCCACTTTTAACCCGTTCCGATGAGCTAACGTTGACCGACGTTCGATCATCTACACGTTGTACGCTATGTGAGCATCCGACAGACAAACTTCTGTCAGTGCTGTTGAAACGACGGAAATCGAATATGGGACATGAAGTAACTTTTTGTTTTCGATGTTCAAATGTGAGCACATATTTATCCTGGTAGTTGAGCAGCTTCATCCGCACACGTTCTATAAAGTTAGCAGTCATTTACTCACGCTACACTGTCTCTGATCTGGACTAACTAGCTCGGTGGATATGTAACATACGGTTGGCGGCATCCGATTCGGATTAGCCTGTCACAGTGACCGAAGCCAAAGGACGCCTGCGCTTAACCATCACTGCAACTGGCTTGCGCTGCACCAATTGCAGTTCCACCAACACACCACATATCCGGTGTAAACCCGAAGGAATAAGACTGGGAGGTGTGCCAGTGGGGCCTTTGTGTCCAGCCGGCCAATGCTGGTTAGCCA
>QNGE01001563.1:98252-113633 GCA_008508345.1 Paragonimus westermani
AACCGGGGGGGTGCTGCGGGTTGGAATTGCGACTTATAAACGAGAGAGCGCGCGTTGCATGTGACTAGCGGTTTGGACAATAAAGATTGTGCTTTATTGGACGCCTTCTCGCTACAATAGTACCTTCGATAATGTGCGAAAAATTGGCAATGGTATTTAGGTGTAGTCTCATTGAAACTCCTCACCACCGTATTAACACATGCGTTCTTGCCCCACGGATCATGCTATCTCGGAGGTTCCATCTGCGTCTGCAGATGCTGATCCGACTTTTGAAACCCACATCTACGCAGTCATAAATATTCCAAGATAATAATTGGATCATCAGCTAGTCACTACAGTAGTTCATCAATCTGTTCGTCAGTCGGACTGGGTTTGTTAAGGCCACCCCGAGTCTCCGGTGTATACGTGATAGCAGCAGTACGCAACCACCCGCAAGTAACTGGAAGATTTAAACTGCCTGATGTCGCTGACGCGCCCAGCTCACACCGAATCACTGGGCTCACTGGTTTGGCACTGACCGTTTTGGTTCAACCAATCGGAGGATAGTCAGCTCGGTTAGACCATCAGACCTGTGTTGTACCCACTGTTTCGCACCCTCGTCCGAGTCACTCGCTCAGACGGCCCCACTTCATAAGCCTGCTCTAGCCCCACATTCACGTGCGTGTAGATTCCCGCATAGTTAGACACCTGGTCCATTGTGGAGATGGTGGTGTTGGGATGGGGGGATGGCTGAGCCGATCACTCAGCGATGTGTGTGGTGGTGGTGGTTACACGTCGAATGCACGTCCCTAGGTTATGTTAAGCCTACTGAAGCAGGGGTGAGAGCGCGAGTGCCCTGTGTTGTGTTAGTCCAATCAATGTGTCCCATCTACAACGCAATCACAACAACGAAGTCTATGACGCCTGAGAAGTGATCGGTGGCATCCAAACACACAGATTGAACGGAAAATAGGTTTGGATGTGTCAAAGTGGATTTCTGCAATGATAGACATAGATAACACGACCAGACTGTGCAGGTGACCGTCTAACAGCAATCGTTTGATCCAAAATGGATAAGAATACCTTTCGTAATGGCTTGGAATATAGAAAGGTGACAGTTTTGCTGATTTACCTGTTAAAGGAATGCGTGTTTCCAGTTTGGGTAGTCGGTGTGACCATACGCTCGACAGTAAGAAAAAGTTGTCACTATTGGAAAACAAGACTGGCTAAGCTTATTTGCTAGCAGTAGCTCAAGGGTCAGCTATCCAATGAAAATATCGAGATCCCGGGCATCTTTTGTTTACATTTGGATAACTCCAGTTTACTGGGCAAACGAAACTATTTTGCTGCTCGAATCCGATCTGACGAATGAATATTGGCAGGAGTTGTGCTTCTGATTGAATATCGATAGATAAACCCCAGGAAATGATAAGTTACTCTACTCTTGGCTACTCATTCTTTTGCTCCTGTCACACAACAAAATGTGTACGTCATATTAACAACACATGTGCCCAAGCTGACCAAATAACATCAGTCAACGTGGCTCGGGTTTGGTTTGTCCAGATCAGCCCAATCGTGTTCGACATTGACCATCGAGTTCACCGTAATCAAGTCAATCGTCTTGTCATTAACTCCCAAATTGCTCACACAATGGATATCGACTAGTGGCGGAATGGTCACCGATCGTCTACGTGATTCTACTAGTTGTTCACACAAAGCTTTCGTACGTGTTAGAGTGTTCGCGTGACCATCAGCCTACATTCCTTTTTACACTATCAATCATAAAATTTGTTAAGTTATTTTGTGTGAAACAACAAACACTCGTCAATACCATTTGTTACTCGCCACTCAAGTGTTTGGACCGTAGGTGTATGTAAGTCTGTACCGCTTTACACGTCCAATAGCATTCTACTGGGCTTTTCTTCGTTTTCACATGCCGTTTTAAATTCGTTGAAAATACGAAATTGTATTTATCTTATTGTAGCGAAAAAAATTGTCCAATAAAGCACAACTCGCTGGTCACCATGCTACGCACTCGCTCGCGTTTGTGAGCCATAATTCCGATCCACACTAGCCTAGGTTTCCGCTCTTACGTCATGTGCACTTCGGCCCGGTTTGTGTCCGACGCCTCCTTTCAGGGCGTTTTTCACCTGCCGTTCCTCGTCCTTTGGGCCGATTTCGTTGGGCGGTGGTTAATCTGGCCGCTCGCGTTCTCCGTAATCTACCCACTATGTCCTCTGACCGTATTCCACGACCTTATCGAGATGTGCCTCCGAGTGTTGGAACAATCGTGCCCCCGATCTGGTTAAACACACCACTTTCCCTGTCATGTCTAGTCCGTTAATTCTATCCGGTTGAGCGACGGCTCATCCGGTCGCCAATGCTGTCCCGATCCGCTCGCTGTTGGCTTTTGAACGTAGCTTGCCGACTCATCGATGTGTTCCGTCGAGAGTTGGAGCACCCGCACCTCCGGTTAAATAATCCACCACATTATGACAAAGTATTGAAACCATTTGGTCGACACCTCTACCATTCATTGGAGAGCTTTACAGGAAATGGTAAACCAGATCATCAATAAAGAGAATGCCTTGACATGATTGTATTTGCGGTCACATCATGACAGATACAGGCCTTGACAAGTTACTGATTCGTTCGGCATTGGTAGGATGAAAAACCCTACGGTTTCTGCTACACGCATATGCGTGACTATTAGAACCACATGCAAAAATTAGTGCTGCCGTTTATTTAAAAAACAAACAAGTGCCTTGGGGGCAGGTCAAACCCGGCGATATCGCACAGTGAGTGGACCTCAGACAATCTCAGGATCACACGATAAGGCCTGGTAGGTTAATCAAAGCACAGCTACGTGGAGTAAGGACAGATTAGTGAGTACAGGTCACACTGGGTTAGGTTACATTCAGCGTAGACGGTAATGTTAAAGAACCCCGGTAAGCTATCACTTATGTGTTTATTGGTTCTCCAGCCTGTTACCCGATTGGTGTTTATTGTCGCTTAGGTCCTTTTTTATTGTCACTGTACATCTTGTCTTCGTTTTCCTTTATTCGATTTTTATCGACTGTTTGTTTCGTGATCATCAGTTGGAACTCCCATTGTCTTCACACTTATGTGGAAATAATTTACCAGCTTCTGACTACAAGAGATATACGGTTTAATCGAACACGGGTTTGTTACACGAAATGAGCCACATTCTCAGTAATGATTGTACATCACGTATGGAATATGTTGCTGATCGAACCCAATTCAGGGAAGCGTACAACGACGTACCAATCACTGTATGGATTGCTTGTTTTAATGTCTCGATCGAATGATCATAATACCGTAATTTATTCATGAACACTTCGGAATGTTCGGGTGTTTTCGCAGTACTTGTTCGTAACAACCTCTACCAGTGAACCATGGAATAGTACACGAACTCATACTCAAGATATGCTCAGTTCCAGGCGTTTACTGTTCAATCACTTTAAGTCACGATGTGAACCGCTTTATCCATGTAAGTCAAAAAACTCTTTATTGTCTCATTTAATGCACCATTAAAGCCTGAACACTTTCTCACTGGATGTATCATTCTGTTGTAGCACTCCCGGATCATCTGAACAAAGATCTCGAAAACCTGAACCACTCCGTAAACTGTCTGTACCGATGCAATATCACCCGTGAATACCAGTGAATATCTAACGATGCTGTTGTATCCTATTTGAAACTATGTATGCAGTACGTTAGCAAATTCCTGGAGAAATCACAGTCATCTCCTTTTCTCAAACTTGTCTTTAACTTGTTCTCTTCTACAAACAAATAACAATTTTTCCCGCCTAAAGTCTTGCAGCCCTATTTCTAGACCAATCACCGTAAAAAGTTCTTGTACTCTATTAATGTAGTGTATGAATGATGTTGATAACTGAAATTTCAATTTTGACTTGCAAAGAGAACAAAGTTCTGATTGGTAGATGAAAAAATTTCGTATTGACTGATCAGTACTAAATTTACAATAAGTTGAAACCGGTTTTGTATATCGAGCAGTTAGTGGGGCAGGGTGGGTAGTCAATCGATGGTTTAGGTTTAATAGTTCCTAACCGATCCATCACAAACGCGCACTAGTGAATACACTATTCACACGAGCAAGGCGAATCTGTACACAGGATAGTTTTGCGAGGGAATTAGACTTGATCACATCTACACTACAATCTAACGGGTATCCAAATAGGGTTATCGAAAGGCATAGTAAACCGAAACTACCTTCCGAACAGGTGGCCACAGTGAGAAAAAAGTGGGTTTGTATAGAATTGCTCTTTAAAGGTGATTATTGCATGCAGCAAACAACTCAAAGACTAGTGAATTCGATTAAACGAACATTTAACGCGGCGGAACTCTGTGTATTAGCCCGGACCCAGAAACTGCCCGTCTCTTCAATCAAAGGAGATCAGCCTGTCGGTGCCACCTCACATTGTGTCTACCAATTTACATGTAACTGCAATGAAAGTTACATAGGCAGAACCGAGAGGTGCTTGATCTCCAGAGTGAAGGAACATTTGCCTAAATGGGTGCAGAACTCTGTCTGACGGAAGAACGACAATGTGGTTGAAACACGCAAGCAACCAGCGTCAGCATTCGCAAGACAAGTCCTGACCACTGGTCAGGAACCAACTTGTGCATTCAGAATCCTAATACGTCAGTCCAATCCAAAATTCTTGCGGTTTGCTCAGACGGTCGCAATCAATCGACTGAAGCTGACCTTGTGTGTTCAGAAACAATTGCTCATAAACCTGACCCTTCCCTGGAATTAGTGACCTTTCCTAAACCATCGATTGACTACCCACCCTGCCCCACTAACTGTTCGATATACAAAACCCATTCCATGTCATTGTAAATTTGGCACTGACGGGTCAATACGAAAGGCTTGCATCTACCATTTTTCGTATTTTAACAGTTTTGTTCAAACTTCTGAAGGGAATGAACTGCTTCAAAGTTCCGATTGACTAAAAGCACACAGTCGAAGCTTGTGAAGTTCACGAACACTGTACTACGGTTACACTGATACGATGCTCAGCAAACTGAGACAGCAAGTAATACATACAGATCCTGATGGTTACGGAGTGGGAAAATAAACTGTCGCCCATGGTATTGTTATTTAGCTCACTGAAAAACAGCATCTATGATCAGTCGGTATACTAACAATGAAAATATTCATGGACTGTCAACTCACATAGAACACCACAGTTACTGAACTTTAAACTTTTGTGTGGACAATTGAAACGCTTGTTGGATTTGTTAGTGAAATCTACTTTCTATGCAACTTCTATTAATCATAACTGTTTACGGGCTTAACCTTAGATGGATGGTTTGTTCTGAAGACATTCTAGCTGATGTGGTCAGAATAAAGGAATCTGAATCGATTTCAGAAGTTATGGTAACTGATAGGTATGTTTTGTAAGCTAGGAGATCAACGGATCACGGTGACTCATAATAATTGTTGGACGAAATCATGATGCGTACACTTACACAACTAGTGAGTGACATCCATTCTTTGATTGCTTCCGCATCCAGGCAGGTTTGATTAGTCTCATCGGAATTCCCATTCAGCGCGAATTCGTGCACACCATTATTTACTTGAGTGGTCACCAACAGAGGCCTTGTGTCACCATCGGGAGCCAACGCATCAAGCCAGCTGTTCTTTGTCGTACTGCACTGAGAAACGGATGGACTTTCTTGTGCCCTACTCGCAATACGTCGGTGTAGGGCTGGAGAACGACGGGATGGTGAAACGTTAATTCCAAATTCAGACCCAGTGTTTGGTGGTGTGTTAACGTCTGTACCGCAATTGGATTTTCGCGTCCGAAGTAATATCGCCTGACCGAAAGACTTGAACAGAGTGGTAGCTTCGATCATATCCTCACACGTGATCTGTGAGATAAGTATTCAACAGCACAACATTAAGAGATGATTGCTTCTGACGGGCTTCAGAATACCATAGACAGAATGACAGGAGAAGTCATCGAAGAAAGCTATGCGTATTTTCCTAATCCGTCATACTAACCCCGGCATGATAGGCAATTACTGTCAGTATTCAAAATCGGAACATATCCATCAACAGTAACAGAAAAAGCAGGTTATTTTAACAAACTAACTGAAGTGTGCATGTTTTCTAACTTCATTTGAAACCGTCTGATTCAGCTCATTCGTCGTTCACTCATACATAATTCCCTTTGGGCCTGACCAGAAGACACAATGGCTTGAATCGTCATTCACTGCAACATTGACATGGAACAACCCAGAAAAAAAGATGATCACAATAGACAATAATGGACAGAACGACGCTAATCAGAAGAACTAGAGATGATATGAATGAAAGCACTTCACACTGACTGCGGCACGTTGCCATCTCGGATGATGTTTCTAACCAGCAGTTTGAGTGACCACGTGATCTTCAATCCGGTAAGCGGTACCTACCCCATTTACTCAAAGGAATAGCGAGGGTTTTTATATGATGTAACCAAATCGTTGTTTGACTACCCCCATTGTTTTACTCAATTTGCTGAGGGCAAACAAGACAAAGTCACTCCTATATTCCATATCGACCAACTTAAAGCATAGTTATTGCACTATATTGAGCATAACAGTTCGTAAATTGAACAAAGGTTTGAACCCATGATTTCTAGCAAAACTTTCCAGTTGTATAAGAACATGGTGTATATAGTAGATTATACGAATATGTATACATTATATGTACAGATGTATGTGAAAATAATCGGTTTGTTAACACTCTAGTCAAACGACGCTGATTTCGTCTAAATGCGCCCGTATTTCAACAGATGACTGGACATTTCATGACTCCGTGGTGAATGCAACTAATTCAGAATAATTTAGCTACACCTACCGTCAGTCTAGCAACATGATAATCAGACGATCTTGTGTATGCATGAACTAATGATAATAAGCATGATTAACAACACCGCGTGGCCAATCAGAACACTGGAAACGATCTGAAAGCGGAGCAACAGCAATTGGAGAAGAATGTTACACGACACGAAAGCAAGGATACATTGTGTCGAGTATTATCGAGAAATTGCAATGTTTCGGGTGAGAAAATAAAAATGTCAGACTGAGGATTTTAAGAAATTTCTTTCAATCGGAAAAATGAGACAACCACTTACAGCAGTTATTAGGACCGAAATTGTTAACAACTGTTCTTCATTTGTCTTAACTTATCTAATGCTTTACCCGGGTCGATTCAAGGAGTTCATGATGTCGAAGTGTGTACCAGGTGCACATGCCACATTTTGATGCCAACGGACACGTACATACAACTACCGTCGTGGAGTGTACAACGCTATGCCTGGTCTCTTCGACTGTTGTCCAGACTGATTTGGATCGACAGCGTCAAGTTGTCCAACCACCCCGATTGCCCAATCTTAATTGGTTTTGGGCGTTTAGGTCGTATCGTTGACGGAAACTGTAACACTGCAAGCTTAACTCTTCTGGAACACAAACCCCTCGACGGAATGAACGCATGCTGTTATAAGTGCTAACGGGACAGCCGAGTCATGGAGCAATAAGCCGTGATGAAAAGTGATGTTTTTTTGACTCTACCATGACATCTTTAATAAGACGGTGTATGTTCACTGCATCATCAGATGCAAATCACAGAGAAAATTCTAGCGATATTCTTTCCAACTCTGCAGGATCTTATGCGCTGACCACTAACCAAATGACTGTAGTTCGTATGTTTGCCTTCGCAGACTGAACCCAAGTTGGTGCCCAAGGTGACGACATTCGGCCGTTGTCGTTCGATGAATATGAAATTACTGGGTCCAAGTATGCTCTCGAGCATTCTACGGAAAGGCGTGAAGATAGAGTGTGTTACAAATCCGTGTCTCCTGGAGCTGGCCCACATATGTCCGTTGTGCACTGATTCCGGTCTAGAATACAAGACCAAGGCCCATTTCGAGAAAGTTGGCAGCGCTGATTTGCCTAGTGGAAAAGATGAAAGTCTCAAGCGTTCGCAAGGTTGGACTTAGCATTTGAGACCTGGCCATGGCGTGTAACCATGATCGGCAGAGAATGCATCACAAAATATTCACGCTGGAGTTCTCACACGATCGAAAGTCTATATCGACCTATATGATATCAAAACAACAAGGCACTGGCGAACAAGAGAAGCTGCTTGTTAAGGGTGCGCCAGAATCTATTCTGGATCGTTGTACCCACCTACTCACTTCTGACGGTCGAGTTTTACTCACACTCGAGACCAAAGATGGAATACTCCGTAAGTTGGCTACTTACGCAACCGGTCGGGAAGCTCTTCACTGCCTTGCAATGACGAGTAGGGACAATCGACCATCACCACCTCAATTCAACCTGACTGATCCTTTGTTCTTCAAAGATTATGAGTCAGCGTTAACACTTGTTGGCGGTTAGAAAAAGGATATATGGTAGTGATTGCCAAACGAGTTCTTCTGTTATCTCTCTACGTTTGTACAGGCTTAGATGGTTAGGTCACGTATTAAGGATGNTTGATGCTGAATGTTTGAATAGGGACGTAGTCATTTTCAGTAGTTAGGTCCCTTCCCGTTCCCTTCTTTTTCCTTCTCTCTTTCTATATAGGGTTTGCTTTTTCTTCATGGTTGTGTGGCAGTTAAGCATTGGTGTGAACCACTGATGTATTGCTGTCTATGATGATGATGATGATGAAAAAAGCAAACCAAACAGACGCTATTACTGTCGTCGTTAAGTGGATAATGTTACTTATAGGCAGTATATGACACCCACTTGTCTGTTTGCGACGACGAATTGATAACCAGACGTAGATCACTCGACCGTGACCATTTGAACTACGACCTCTAATATTTCGTTTACTAGACCATTCACTTTCCTCCCATCCTTTTAATATCATCAAGGATAATCGATTGTTATCGCTAGTAATATTCTTGTTAGTATTTAAATAATCATTATTATACTGATATCGTCTCAAATGTATTCTGGCAATGAGGAAAACGAGGATGAGTTAGAAATAGGATTAAACATCGGAATCTTAAACTTGTTCGAATTACAACTAGTAGTAATAACTGACGATCACCTTGAGCTGAACCTGATTTGATTGTGGAACGTGATCTCTGATTAAACTATGCGTTTTTGTCCCGATGATATTCTCCAAGTATGAATTCAGCGTCCACATAACAACATGGATATACGTCACTGATTTCTCATCTGCGATGCGTATTTCTGTCATAATGTGGATTTGATATCAGGTCCGTGTGCTTGTTAGACGACTGAGGTGAACAGTGAAAGATTTAATTAAGGTTGCCGATCGAAATCTCGGACTACTCATCGGTATTTATTATATGGGGCAGCAGTTTAGCGAGTTCAGTTTGACCGAAAAACCCTGATAGCTGAGTTATTGATCGGAGTCAACAAGATACTGTCTCCTCTCGAACCCCCCAGGCAAACTGAACATAACTCAGAAGCGAACGTGACTGAGTGTTGCTATGTGATAATTTGGGCGCACCTAATGTGAAACCAACAAGAAACGGTCGTACTACAACAGCAGGCGCTGTAGATTAAAACATGGTAATTACAAATGTATACAACTCAAAAAATCGTGGTCGGAGTTCACGCCTCCGCCGCGACGTGGATGACAAAGCAAAACTCGAATTCAGTGCTTCTTTTCAAAGGAGCTCGCTGAAAGGTCTGTGCGAACTCAAAATCAGTAGTTGATGTCCTTCATTGTATACGTCCTCTCCTAACTGCACTGTGCATATTACAGCTTTTCCAAAACGCAAATACAGTTCGATCATCCTAAATATGCGTTTGGAGAGTTTATGCTTAGTTGGCCAGACTACTCCATTGGTGGGGAAACACGTTTGAGCAGGACCGATACATTGTAGACAAAGTCAGGAATGGGGCAAACCACGTAGAACACAAGTTGCGCGTACAAATACGAGAGTTCATGAATGTGTTATAGTGTCTGAACACATTGCCCAGTCTGAGCATGACTGAACCACCAAGCCAAACTAACAGCAATGCTAGTCACCTACTCAAGAAATAAACCTGTCATGTCAAGAAACGTGCACAAGATACACAGTGAACAATGAAAAGGTTTGCACAACAAAACAACAACATTACCAAATTAACCACATTTCAGTAATATATATCACATCATACCGCCGTGTATTAAATTGTACTTTGTGTAGGCATTTAGTAGTTTTCAAGCTACCTCGCCAGATATGATTTGTTTAAGATTATATGTGATTAAACACTAAATTAATAGATACCTGATATGTATACAATACTTGGGTTATTAAAAGCTGACGATGAGTAACAGAATTGCCTTCTTTAAAGACAAACGGCGGTCTGGGAAGGAAGATGAATGTAATAACACATTCCTACTCTGTCGAAGATCCGGAAAAAATAAACGCTTATAATGTGGTGGAGGCAAATTCGGGAAATTCCCTCTCAGAACTGATCAACATTGCACCCAGGTGAACGGACGTGGCGCTCACTACAAAGGTTTAACGCATTATTGGGTATAACACGACTGGACGTGACACTTTGAAGGTAGACGAATTTTCATCATTGGTGATCAAAATAACTTGGGCAACGCCTCTCAGTGGCTATGTATTAGCCAGGGAAAAACCATTTTTCAAGTGTACAGACCTCGTCAAGGCCATGGTCTATAACAGAACCTCACCGGTCGTTTGTCCAACTCATTCAGATCCAGTACATTTCGCAGTGCCCAGATGACAAAAGGGCGCCAAAACTGACCCGCCTGCTCCACGACCGGATTACCAGGTCCGGGGATCACGTGCAACGCGTCCAACCGTTTCACGTGAACCAGAGCCAAAACGTCGGTAAGCCGCTCGAGACCCATATCGATCAGTTGCATGGACTGAAAACAATATTACGGCCATCTGGTAATCATCGTCACTTCAAATGTTGGAGCCAAATCTCAAAGAATTCGGTTGAGTACTCAAAAGGAGTTGGGTAGACACGTAACTTAGAGTAGGACACAAGAATGCATAGAAAGTCAAAATACGGACAATATACACACACGCACAGTTGCAAGTCTAAGAGTTTTTTTTATAAGTTGGCCTCGTCCACTCATTTGTCATCTCTGTCCAAATGTTTCAGCTGTTTATTGAGTAACCAAACGGTATCTCTGCGATGAAGGTTGGATGCGCGATTACAAACACCTCAGGTGAGGCTTGTTGAAATCAAAGCCAAGGTGTAAATATCCTGAATTTATCGGGGACATTAAAATGTGGCCCTGCGTGTGCGTGTCTTCCCAGACCAAGTAGAACACATTCTCGGACACTCTCGAAAACAGTGTAACTGAATTAACCGTAACACTGTATGTGCACCAAACTGAAGCATCTGATGTATCGTCTGCTGACCACGTACGTGGCTAAAACACGTGGACATAAATGACAACGGTTGAACACTTGTCATAATCTTTCAGTACAATTGTCGATGAACAGTTCGGGATTTCGATCGGTAATTAGAAATTGACTTTGCAATGATCATTACAATCATCTCATAAATATATGGACCTCAGATTGTGACAAGGATATGCAATACGGATGGTGAGTAGCTGACATACACCCAATTTTTCATATAGACGCTGACTTCAAATTACGGTACAACTGCCACCAACGATACACATGTATCGGTTTAGTCGA
The DNA here is from genome assembly GCA_008508345.1 of Paragonimus westermani. Classification (NCBI taxonomy): domain Eukaryota; kingdom Metazoa; phylum Platyhelminthes; class Trematoda; order Plagiorchiida; family Troglotrematidae; genus Paragonimus; species Paragonimus westermani. Next base: position 109,922 of record QNGE01001563.1, read on the forward strand.
GTTAAGTTATAAATAAACCAACCCGAAAGTTTAGATAGAAAAAGACGCACATTGTTGTCAAATCGGTGGACATAGCTAAGAGATCTTTGTCAATTAAGACCTACCTCATCATTTCCCTTTGTTTACTAGTTAGGGCTTGTACTTCTCTTGATAATAAGAAACCAGTCTATTTTCAAGGATCTCATGAGTCACATGGACTAAGATGAAGGGTGCAACATAATGTGCATGAAGACCGCTCCTGATCTATGAAAAAAGCACAGTGGCAACATGGGACAGAAGTGTCGTTTAAGAAGAGCAATGCGCTACGGTGAGGCATTAGTTATTGGTATGATTCATTGGGACAGATTAGTTCTTGAAGCACAACAATAACTCCAAGTCCAATAGAACCAGTGTGGTCAAATACGTTAGGATGAAAACTGAATTCGCAGTAGATCCCGACGGAATTACCTGACAACCTCAAACCCTGTCGAAAACGCCTGGAACAGCCTTGCACACAGGGTAAACAAAAGCAGCTTCCGTCTGATCTCAGTAGCTTCAATTAAATCTTGGAATAAATTGTAAAAGTGTATCCATCTTTTATACCAATACAATTGATCAAAATTTGGATTCGGGCAAGTAAACTGGGTATGAAGTGGCAACATGCGCTATGACGAATACTGTCCATTTTTTCTCAAAATACACCTGAAAGGTATCTCCACCATTAACACAAGCTTTTGGTACTCTACACATACAGTTAAAAATGACACAGAAACTATTGGTGCTGTAAGTACTTATGGTTGTATGTCGGCTAGGGTAGTTGTTGGACGTGCAGACCTAGACAGGAGAACGATTAGGGTTCTCAACCAAAGCCTTTGGCTTAAAAGCCTGTACCGTAAAGCAACGAGTGGATAGCATTGTACCAGAATTGGTACCTTTTCTGGAAAATGACACCAATTTTATTCCAACTCACAACTTGAACGATTAGGAGACTGGTTTGTCAAATCCCTACCTATTAGCCTGCTTGGTGTGAGTGACTGTGTTGGTATGATTGTCACACCGTCCAGTTTAGTCTAATAGGTCATCTAGGTACGCAAGATGTCACACCGCGTGAAGAACCAGTCTCGCTGTGACGGGTTTCCGTCTTCATGATAGGATAGAAGTTAAACCTCATTGAGAACCACTAGTGTTTTGAAATGTGTGATCATGGTGACAATGATGATGACATTGAAACTAGCGGACAACGATACGATTGACTGGTTTGTGAACAAATGCAGGATGGAAAAGTCATATGTATCATGAAAGTTGAGATGGTACCTACCAGAAACTCAAGTGTTGTGTGTGTGATTGCCGATGAAATGAGGAATTTCTATTCACGAATACAACTGAATTGTACTCACCACGCCTCTTGCACTATGCTCACGCCGATACATCCAAGAGAAAGCTTCCTGGCCGGTAACTATCAACCGGAACTAGATGGTCGTTGAATTGGGCCAGCGCAGTCTGCGAAAGCTCACCGTCGGAGAACGGGCACGGAAGAAACCATAACAGACCTCACTCACTAACAGCGTCACGGCTGACTGCATCCGATTCGGATTAGCCTGTCAGTGACCGAAGTCAAAGGACGCCCGCGCTTAACCATCACCACAATTGGCTTGCGCCGCACCACTCACGGTTCTACCAACACACAATATATCCAGTGTAAACCCAAAGGAATAAGACCGGCAGGTGTACCGGTGGGACCTTTTTGTCCAGCCGGCCAATGCTGGTTAGCCAGTTGACTGGCTATCTCGGAAACTAAACAGAGAGAGGCTGTAATGACGAGACCTAAACTAAGAAGAAAGATTTTTGAAGTGTAATACAAGAAGCATTGCAATGTAGGAGTGCATGTTAGTGCAACCACAGAAGATAAGGATGAAAAACAAATTCACATCGAACTACGAAAAACCAGATAGACCATTCATCATACAGTACACCAAAGAAACTGAAGAAATGAATGGGTAAAAGATTGCAGACACCCAAGTCTCTGAAAAAAGCCACGGATTAATCGTCAACAACCAGGCTATTGACCGATGTAGTCGTTAACAGGAATGGAGTAGATGTGTTGATATGACCTACCTGAGCCTAACATACTCGTCGGTATACTATGAGTACGTTGGTGACCTGCTAACCTCAAACGGCCAGCGCATTGCCGGCCGCACACATCGCAAAGCCATATAGTCACGTCGCCGTGACCTATGGCACCGATGGTTCCTTTGCGTACCACGCGCGTACAGCGTCACACACACACCTTCTACACAATACACAGGAATTGCATATCAGTGACTGGAATTCGCCGTGTACTTCGAGCGCACGTATTTGGGTGCTGTTAATACCAGTCATACATGTCGAGTGATTATTAGACCATCTCACCACACTGCACTCAGGTATAGTGGATGTTTCATTCTCGTTTTTTGTTTGACTATGTTCATCAGAACAGTTTTCTAGTATGACGGAAAATACGTGCAGTAAAATGCAAGTGTTAACTATGAAAAACAATATAGTAAAAACTTGCGGAACTGGTCACTCGGTCTACTGCAAATTATTCCTGGCAAAACCTTTCCGTTTAACCAAAATGCTAAACGGACGTCATGTTATCCGTATAGCATACTGACATCCCCAGTCTACGTCAACCATGGAAAATCTCTGAGGAAGGTGTACAAATCACCTGGGCGATCACCGGCTGCAACGTTTACGCGTGGTGTGCCGGCTACCTTGAATGACTGGACCTCATTCGAAGAGTGTACGAACCAATTTGGTCACCAGCGCCTGGCAACAGCAAACATGCATTTCAACAGCCGTGGATACATTTAATATATCAGATCCAACTTCGTTGGTGGATCCTTAAACCGCTGCGTTGTTTATTTCTCAATCGTCTACAGGGTGCGTTCAGCATTCTGGATGGATGAACGCCATTCCAAGGGCCTATGAACCAAACCCCCGACGGACTGCGACCTTCGCACTTTATCCTGTCACCAAGTGGGTTAGGCTTATTTTGAACCAAAGACTGCGGGTCGGGCCCCTCAAACCAACCCTTCTTCTTTGAAAACCTAGAAGTATTCTGCCCTAACAAATATGACTGTGGCAAGTTTCCTACTCCTTGTGGTCTTTACATACCATATACGTAAATGTATGTATGTATGTATATATACATATATATAACCAAAGTAGCTGTATCACGAGACTCGAAAATACCAAAGCTCCATCTTTTTCCGGTTGATAATGAACAGATACTGGTAACTAAAATTTCATAGACTCAGCGTTAGCATTATGTTTTACATGTTCGGCGCTGAAAAATCAGGGATTAGTTTATTGCAAATGCATGGGAATCCAGATAATTATAACACAATGTATTGGAAGATATATTTGGCAACTGGTCATGCTTGCGTGCTGTTTTGATCCGGAGGGGTGTGCTGACTGGGACTTCGGTCACTGCAGGTTCAACCTTGTCAGATTGGCCAAAGGGGAGCAACCAGACGAAAAGCAGATGCGTGCGTTTGTTGTGCGTGTTGACTGTGTGTTGTGGCTTCGTTGGGCATGGTGCTTGTTTCTGCCTGAACTGACTCTACGTCTGTCTGCTAGGACCGTGTGTGCAGTGTTATTGTCCCTGTGAGTGGGTGCTGGATCTGCTTTGATATGGCTGTCGATCCTCTCCTTGGTGGTTGATGCTGCCGCGTCTGCATGTGTGTGTGTGTGT
>QNGE01001563.1:135098-145568 GCA_008508345.1 Paragonimus westermani
TTGCGCGATGGCTCGTCCGGCTGCTCGTGCTGTCCGCCATCCACCCAATGTTGGCCTTGACCGTATCCCAACACCGTGTCGAGATGTTCCTCCGAATGTTGGGAAAACCACGCCTCCGATCTGGCCGTCTGTCGTATTTCGCGCGCCCTGCCTCGCCCGTTGGTCCGATCTAGTCGAGCGATGACTCATCCGGTCGCGCACGTTGTTCTTGAATCGATCGCGGCAGGCTTTTGAACGTACCTCCCCCGCGTTGAGGTATTTGGCCGAGCGTTCTAAAACTCGCACCTCCGACCTGACAATCCACCACAATATGATAGGGACGTCGAAAGCGTTGTCCCATTGAAGATGGATTGGAAACTCGTTGATGGACATCGTGATCTATTTCCGTCGTTCCGCAAATTAGACATCGCATGTTGCAGAGGTGTTTGGACTTCGATTAATAAACGAGCATTCATGAGTTGACTGTGCGACAATGGTTTTCTTTATGCTCCCGTTTGTTGCACTTTTGGTATGTGTGCTTTTCGAACAGACAAAGTCGGACAAAGTGCCAGTCACCACAGGGTCAACAGAGGATAGGAGGCCTCGAAGGTGATGGCTTAGGCTGGGGTGATTCTGGGAAGTTGGGTCTTTTTGGCCACATCGTCCTCATCACGAGCTGGTGGTTCGTTTCAAGTCTTTTCACTCACGCTAATGTCGTGCTCAAGGTGTAGCAACCTCTCACACCTAGCGGTAACCGCCTGCAAGTTTATTTTAGGATCCGGTTCCATTTTGTTCAGGATGAGGTTCCGCATATCGGCATCAGCGGAGGACGAAGACCGCATGCACTTGAACTGGTTGTCCATCAATAACCACAACTTGATTCCCCCGCACTCACGACTGACGATTCCGGCATATGTCACAAAATCATTGGTTTCGTTCTTGACCAATCTGAAATATTGGTATCAGATACTGAACAATGATGAATGTACGTTAAAGATCTGCACAAGGCACTTGGCAGTCTCTTTCGAGGAGAAACCACGAGGATTTTTGAACAGAATGAAGTTGGTATATAGATCACGTTCTGCCCATCCAAGTTTGTACAACAGAAATGTAACTTGTTGGGCGTCATCCAGAGTTGCCAACTTGATCCGAAAGATTTCGTATTTTCGAAACAGTGATTCGAAATGCACACCCGATAGAGTCTATAAATCAGCGTGACTGCTTCCCAGGATCATGAAGATGGAGCCATTGCGTCAGCGTCTCAGCCAAATTCATCTGCGACTGCTTGAACTGCCTCCAATGCTGCTGAAGGACCACCTGGACAAGGTCAAGCTTAAGGGACATTCTGGGTTTCTCGCGACCACAGAAGAAAATTGTACAAGAGCACCATGTTTATGGGTTAAAAATACTCCGAAGAAAAAATGGGATTCTCATCGTCTTCCAGAAATGCTCCAAGCAACGTGGTTTAGTGAGTGACATCTAAAGCAGGATACTGGGCTTTGGGGCATAATGTTCCAAATTTGACTTCGGATTTGAAATCTGCGGTTAGGATTTGCCCATCCCCGCGATATGGTATTTTGGTCACAGCATAGAGCACCCTGTACAGTGATGTTTCGAAATGTGCCCAATCTCACTGATGATCTCTTCTCATAGTCACCATAGGAGACTGGTTGTCACAACTTTGTACTTTATTTGGGAGCATAATGCGGATTTGTCCTGTAGCTTACTAAACACTTGTTTATTGGTTACTTCCTGTGACACCATAGTGCCTTAAGATGTGAATGGATTTATGGCATGAACCTATCCGGTGTTGATTAGATAACTGCAGCTCACCTTCAGACCTATCGGAGCTGAATTCAGGTCTGAGATTTGGAAAGTTACGTGTCAGTTATCAGTCAGTATGGATGTAAGAAAAACCATGACAGCTACACGTTGCGTGAACCACAGCAGTCAACCTTTGGGCCGTGTCTCTTTCAATGGTTCAGACAGTCATACTATTCAAAGGCAGAACAAAAGTTTCTTCACGGTCAACGACGTCCTGTTTCAGTGTTTTACTTGTATGTGTGGATAAAATGGGAAATACCAGTCATCGAATGTATAGCGTTTGCAGGAGTAGTGTTGCGAATATGTGTAAAGTACAGGAACTTACAGCACATGAAAGTGTTTTGATGTGGACATGGGCCGAATTCATATAAAGAATTTATTAACATCCAAATCAATTATATGCAAGTGTACGACAAAATAAATGATACCCTATAGGGTGTACTTAATAAATATGAGGTTATGAATACAAACTATTTGAAATGCAACAAATGGTTGAAAAAACTGGACGGCTCCATGATAATTCGTGACGTGGAATACCAAGGATGTAGACGGATGAACTAAGAGCATCAAGAGTGCTTGAGGGTCACACAAACTGTGATTAGCAATTAAGTACATCTCAGGACTTGTCAGCGAGTTCTGTTCAAATTGTGCTAGTTTACTGCCTATTGCGGATGGATAATTCCGTGAATGTATAGCACCTAATGTGTCGAACAAGATGGCAGTACATTGGATCATCTTTAGCGACGAAAGCGTGCTTCACTTTGATGATTACCTGGTCTGTAGGCATAATTGGACCACTTCGAATAATCACTAATCTTAGTTTACTGCGAAACGAGATGAAAATATTGTGCTTTTTGAGTGAGACCTTTATCTGCCATTGTAGTGGTCAGTTAATTAACAATGTCACATCTACATTCGTCTCCCGCCGGTTTCTGTGATGTTTGAAATTCAATTCACTGGCCAGAATTTCGCTTGTGAATGTGTAGGGTATTACTGCCCTGATGGTCAGACCGGGCGAAACTACACTGAGATCGCCCAGCGATCCGTATTCCTCATTAATGGTGCTCCTCAGGTGTCAAGTTCCAAGCGTCGGTATAGCAGGTATTTACCGTACCGGGGATGCCAGAATGGTAAGAGCTTGAGAAATAAGGACATTGAACTGTGGGACCAGTGTACATTAAGGTTACCACTGTATAATGGGCTAGCTAAAGTGAGTATCCTGACGCAGTGTTCTATCAACGACTAAATGTCGTTCCTGGAACTTTGACATATTGCAGATGCTTTCGACCTCCATGTAGCACAAGGTAAAAAAAATCCATTTGGGTGTAAACGTTGGGCACACCTGCTGTATAAACAGAAAGCCCACCTGTCTCAAGAAAAGTTAGTCAGAAACCGCACACAGGTGGTTATTGTGGCCTCGAAGAAGATGTTATTATAGCATACTAAAATTGTAATAACTGCCCACTTGAGCGCAAAAGTCGTTATTCATTTTCACACTTGATAAGGGCGGTTCAATCGACATCTTATTGACCTACCATGGGAAGCAGTTAACTGAATGGTTTCGCTATGTTCGATGAATATGTATTTGATTGAACTTAAGCAGTTACTTACCTATTGAAGTAAAACTATTCAGCAATTCATTGTAAGAGCTACAAGACCGAAAGTCGCTGTCATGTAAGTGTCACTTGCCAAGTCCACAAAACGCGTGAGTTGAATCAGGGCTGTTAGGATTGTTTGTTTCAACTGTGGCAGTGCTCCTCACACACGTATATGCAAACTCAACCATTACCTGACAGAAGAAGTAAGTTTGGCACATTGACTGCAAGCGTAACTATGATGTTATAATTCTACTGATAGTTGAAACTTAGTGATCGATTGATGCGTTATAGGTACGTCTCAGGTTCATGAAAACCTCAGAGCGCGAGACGCCAGGTTAAGGAAGTAAACCGGACTCACTTTCATTTCTGGAAGCAGGATTCGAATACGAGCCAATTCCACAATGAGGTCTGACCAGTTCAAACCGGTCACTGTGAGTGAGGTGATGTGGTTCAGGTGAGAACCACGAACTGGAACCGGACCACCAGGTATACTCCTCTCGAAAGGACGAGCATTGACCAAATCAGTGAGGGCAGTTTTTAGATTTTGTAACATATCAATAATCGATTCTGCAGACTGTGTGTCAGCGACCACGGGTTCACCAGTTAAATACAAATGTGTGCGGTCCTTGATATACCACTTAACCCTTAGCCTTCGATGCGGTACAGGTTTGGAGATCAGGAAGCTGTTCTTAGTCATGGTTCGGACATCCTTGAAAAGTGGTAAAGATGTGTCGGACGATTTTACAGGCGCGATATCAGAGTAAGTTAGGGGAGAGGTGAACACAGTCGAATCACCTTTAAATCTCATATCATCTTCTGGCTCCATTCGAATGGAGAAGAGTTCACCAACTTTGGCGAATCCTGATCCAATGTGAGGCTTCATATCGGTCAGGTGGGATTGTAACAGAATTTCTGTTACACTGGTACTTCTAGAAGTGGGAAAAACAACACATACTCCATCTGATCAACTCAATGAATAAAAAACATTGAAACATTAACACGAAAAGTCAAGTAAGACGGTTGTTATCCGACCTTGTATCTAGGGCCTAGGGCCATGGAAAAGGAAGCATACAATATGTCCTCCGTAATTCACATTTGGTATCGATGGTTTCGTGTTAGGAGAACACCGTAATTGAGTGCAGGTGTTTGCTGCGTTTTAGCTTTAGACTAATGAGCGTTACGGATGATCGGCCACTGATGGGCCCACATTGGTAAGATCAAACCTGTCCCCGGTCTCTACGTATGTGGTTCTGCTCAACAACCTTGATTAAGCAAAAATGCGGTTTCTAGGTGTATCTACGTTTGCCTCAAACTCTACTAAAGACCCTTGAACATCATGGCAAATTTCAGTTTGTGTATGCTACTTTTCAAGCCACCTAGCTGGAAACTGAAAGCGGAATATCTCTCTATCAAGCCTTTTGTTTAGTTTAAATGAATTGCTACAGAGTTACTTACAACTTATTCAAGTCTCTATAAAAGTGGGCAGTGTTCAACGGAAGAAACAGCTGAATTTAACTGACATACCCTCGATTACTGTCATGTTTATAAGGCTCTCCATTGGGCGATCGAATTCCACTAAGAGCCGGTGAGAGTCTGGAGGTTGAAAATGGCACTTTCTCGAAGGAGGAAGTGTTAACAGTGATCGGTCCGTAATCTCCCCGGTGGAGATTCTGCTTTCTCCGGAATGGTGAACCGGCGGTAGCTGACCTGACCTGAAGGGGAAGAAGAGTGAACAACAGACCTGTGATAATGGTGCTCTCACCACGCTCGACCTCCAACACCAGGTTGGTGGCTCTTATACCATATGCTGTGTCAGGTTGTGAAATGCAGACTGAATTCCAAGCCCACTGCAGCTGATACAATATACAGCCATCCTTGATGACTTTCTGATAGTTATTAGGCTCAATATATGAATGATAAAGTGGTCATAGCTGTAAATAAAGCCATCTGATCGTCTATAAAAATAGCATAACCAAGAACACTCTTCGGTGATAAATAAGTACATTATTCGTCTTCTCTTCATTCCCCTTCTGGTCATCCATCTCCTCATAATCATCGTTGATAGCAAGACATCAGCAATGCTAGTAACCAACAATTTTACAGTTTTATATAAACTGAACACCATCTACAACCGATCGCAGATGTTGCACTCCCACAAGACATAGTTAACTCTTTCCCAAAAGAAGTACAAGACTCGAGTTTTACTCTTACTGTGGCCGAAATAAGGAATACGGCCAGGCCTTCATGAGACGGCTGTGTTGACTTTACGCTAGGCACGACTGAATTAACATATGCAAACGGTCAGTCACATTTGATCTCGAATAACGCCCAGATTGCAAATCCGCCTCGTGAGGAGGTACAGCTACCGTCTGTTAACTACAATCGACGGCCCCATGACTGTGAATGATGTTCAATTTATATAAAACTTAAAGCCCTCACTATTCACAACCACTTTCACAGTTACGAAGAAATACCTTCAGTATAGAGACAACCGAGGATGGTCACGCAATTCAGTCACACTTAGATGAGTCTGAGATACTTCAAGCTGACAGTTGTGATTGTTTATAACTGCAATTGCCAAATCAGTTGAAATCAGTGAAGCGAGGTTTGAGATTAGTGTGAAGATGTCCCCGTAGACTCAGTAAACACGTTCTTCGCTTGGTACCGTCATCTGTTAGCACCAATGTAATGAGGAATTTCAAGTTTTTTTCGGTATCACAGTGGGATTTTACTGATGTGGACGACGGCGTTTCTACTGGTGCAAAAGGATTACACTGGGGGAACGGAAGAAATTAATTTGTCTCATTGAACATCGGACAACATCGGGTCATTATTTCCAAGCGAAAGTGTTTGATTGTTCAGATATGCGAATTCGGTCGTGCCTAGTATGAAGTCAATGTCACAGTGGCCAACACGATAGTCGGATGAAAGTGTAGCCGGCGTTCAAATACCGGCCGTAACAATTATTTCCTCTACTAAGAATCTGTAACAAGAGGGAAGCTCGAATCTAGTGCTGCGTTTTGAATGGAGCTAACTGAAGTGTTTATGGGGACGCGAAAGCCGTAGCCATGTGTGAGTGGTGTTCAAATCATTGCAGCACCTGATTGGTAAATGTTCATGATACACAACCATGATCATCATCATAACAGCCATGAGCCTTACGAAAAGGTGCTGTGGCTCGGGCCGCCGCTTACCACAACAGTGACGTGGAATATCCTAGAAGGAAACGTTACTAAGGTCAATAAACACCAAAAGAAGACTAAGCGGAAAAACTAGAAACGGTATGAATACAGGTACGCCATTCACTGCGACACATCGCCATCTCGGATAGCGTATCTAACCAGCGGTTTGGGTGATCATGAAGACCCCATCCAGGCAGGCGATACCTAACCATTTTGGTATTGATATGTTCGCCGAGCTTGGCATTTAGGTTGCAAACGTTTCATCACCAGGCGAGGTGACATCATCAGTGCGTAAGTGTTTCAGCGTTTATTTTGAATGTGAATCTTGATCTATGCCTGCTCTTATATAGGAGAGTCAGTTGACCTACTAGCCTGGATTCTGGTTGGTCGCTTTCCGTCGTATTTGACCTCTGGTCCGACCCACCATTGGTTGACTTTTTGTCTTATCAGTTCAAGTTGCTCTGTTTGGGTTTACCGGTAGTTGGGCTCGATGGCGTTTACGTCTCCTCAAATCCTTGATTCGCATTGGCTCGTAGATTTTGTCTAGCTCGATGTGTTTGTTTATTGAACCGGTTGATGAATACCAAGCTTCGAGAAATTCTCTTGCATGTTTGGTATTGGCCTGGGTAAGGATTTCTGCGGTGTTCACGAGGATGAAACTGGACACACCTTCAACTCATCAGTAGTGTGTATCCTTGCCACGGCCGGGATTTGAACTCCGGCCATTCTAATCGTGAGGCAACCATGTTGACCACTGCGCCATTCACCTCACATTAGGCACGACCGAATGAACAAATCTGAACGCTCAACCACTGTTTTTTATGGCTTGGTTCGAAAACATCATGCCGAACGAAGTGAGCCGAATGTATGTACAGTCGTACAAACACCCCAGTTGGCCCGGGTAACGCGGCGTATTTGGAACATTCGATGATTGACATGATGCTGTTGATCCAATTATCACCTCTCTCTTGGTTAACTCGATCACGTCAGGCCTCGACGCCTATGGATGACAATACAGGCCGAGCAGAACACAACTTCTGCTCACAATTAATGTCTCGCGACAATCTTTCTGCGACTCGCTGTTGCGTTCATCATATGGGATCGCATCAGCCACTTACCGTGATAAACTGTCATAGCAACCAGAGTCAGATGAATACAATGCGCTTTTACTCCATTACTGTTCAGGAGGCAGTGATCACGACTGTCGCGAGTTGAACACCACTCACTCAGGCTTTCCAAACGAATTACTCAGCTGACTCGGTTGAAAAAAAAGAATTCGACTCGGGCTTTACTTAGGACACATTTGTTTTACTCGAATTCTGGTACGGACCGCCGATCTGATTTCAAACTATGTTGCTTGTAAAGCGAGTGAGTCGTTCAACCACCACACCTCGTATGGTGAAAACGTCTCATGTAAGTAACGCTCGAAATGCCAGATTGCCCGTAGAAGGAATGTTAAACCAATGTTAGGGATGCGGTCGGAGCAATTAGCTAACAGATGTAAGAAGCGAAGTTCGAACACGTGATGCACGTGGGGAAGAAGTTTCGATCGGCGGGCGAAATTCAGGTTGATGGAACAGTAGAATGGTTCGCCGGATTGTGGAGAATCGTATTCAACCTACAACCATGATACCATATTAAATGGATGCGACTGTACCGCCTATTGACATCAACTCAAGGCGCACCCACACAACTCCAAGGAGTTCCATAGACAGAAGTATGTCCTCAAGTAAACAAAAGACTAACTAACGTATAACTTTCTCGCAAACACGTAGAACAGTCTCTTAGTAAGATGTTGCATTGCGTTCAATGTTTCTGCATGCAGTCCTCTTAGTATAGTAAAATGATGAACGGAACTAGTAAATTCACATACACATCTGAATAAAAATTTTCAAGTTGAGAGTAAATTAACAGTCATTCTTGCTGAAACAGCGAATAAAAATGCTGAGAAAACAACGAATTTATGTTTCCTTCCGATTACGGTAGAAGTCAATGAACTAACGAGATTTGACTCAGGAGTGAACTTTTCCGGTTGTGTGGATATTCCAGTTGATAAGTCATCAGTTTCATCGTTGTTTGCTCTTAGTGTCCTTCAGTAGGGATAAGATCCACACACAGTTTGGCTGCAGAAGATGCCCAGAAAATGTGGTGAAAGCAGGCTGGACACCTTACAGATCTCTTGGTTAGTGTGGCCCATAGTTTATCAAATTTCCAATGTATCTGCCAGGTGATACGTTTAGTAACCAAAGACTAATTTTTAAACGTCTATCAGCACATTTGTCACCCACGATAAGCCAAGTTAAACGGGCGTCATCAGACATTTGACCAAATAACATATCCTCTGAATACAAGGGTATAGTGAGATGTGAAAACAGCAATGAGGACACTACGTACCAGTCTGTCACACTGATCGACGAGAAGGGTGTGGTCGAAACAGATAAGTGTTAACGCTGCTCGATTAACCGAAGCACAAAAGCAGCTCGAGCCCGGCTTGCCACGTAACATGGTAGTATTCATCCCACATAAGACCCAGCTTGTAGAATTAAAGCAAAAATTTTGTGATATGCAAGTCTGATGGATAGAAGCGGCGTCCAGTAAATAACGGTCAGTACACTGTTAATTGCGCTTTCGTTTCTGGGTCACTAAAGCGTAAACTACACCCCGAGCCAATGTAACCATAAATAGGTGTTTTTTTGGCAGGTATTGAGGAGATTCATGAGCACGTTTTCAATTAGGATAATGAAATCGGCTGTTTTGGCAACTATTGGTGGGTGAATCAGTTGGTACGAGTGAACATACAGTTAACTAACCCGTTCATTTTGTGAATCAATCTGTTCGGATTGTAACGCGGAGGTCGTAGGTACGATTCTACGATACATCGGATCCAGTACGATCGGATTCCCATCTAGTGTGACCTGAGCTTTTGCAGACAGACCAGCCAAACCACTTATTTGTGACCACCTGTGATTGAATGCAAGAAGAAACGTGGATAGGATATTTATAATTTGTCTGTTGTCAAATCGATCAGACAATCGAAAACCTGTACACACATACAACCTTAGACATGCACAATTTTTAAAAAGAACTGGTGGTCAACATGTATAGAAGCCGAATTTCAACGACTCGCCCAGGTGAGGAATGATTTCACTTCATGTCTAACCCTCTCTATTAAAATGAAACCTTTGAGTGAGAAGAATGCAAATCAGTGCGATCGCTATTTTGTAGTTAACTCTCTTGGCTCGGTAATGTCAACATTACTCTGAATACAACAGACTGAAAGAGGCCACATGGTAGTGAGTTGTTTTCTTGTAAACTGGGTAAACTTATCATGGTGACCACCACATGTGAAAAGGGGAAGGTATGCAATGTCCCTCACTCGGCCTTGGAACAAAAAAACAAACTGCACAGATCTAGTCCTCTTCTGGTGACTTAATAATTGGAAATAAACAATCAGGCAAATTATACTGAAACATGAGAAATCCTCATAGGATTAAAGAAAACAGCACGACGATACAATTATGAAGGAAACTTTAGAAATGAATTGGGTTAACAATTTATTCAAAATCAGGGTCACAGTAATCGTTTTGCACACGGGATAGGCTAACGTCCAGTGACCGAGGTGAACTGCCTCTGTGTATGTGTGTGTGTATGTGTGTGGGAAGGGTAGCAAGCAATGCACCGACAGCTACCGAGGTATCAGCCTCTTGAGCTGTGCAGGCAAGGTGCTTGCCAGAATCCTCCTGAACCGACTGAATGCGTCCGTTCTGGAGATGAATGTTCCCGAGGAGCAGTGTGGATTTCGGTCGAGTCGGAGTACAATCGACCTGGTGTTTGCTGCTCGACAGCTTCAGGAGAAGTGCCGAGAACGGAATCAGCCCTTGTATGCC
>QNGE01001563.1:146811-159208 GCA_008508345.1 Paragonimus westermani
TGGCTAACCAGCATTGGCCGGCTGGACACAAAGGCCCCACTGGCACACCTCCCGGTCTTATTCCTTCTGGTTTACACTGGATATGTGGTGTGTTGGTGGAACTGCAATTGGTGCAGCGCAAGCCAATTGCATTGATGGCTAAGCGCAGGCGTCCTTTGGCTTCGGTCACTGTGACAGGCTAATCCGAATCGGATGCCGCCAACCGTGTGAGGGCGGACTGTGGACCACTCAAGGTCAAGGAAGTCGTACGATTGTTTCGTGTTGAACGTTGCCAAAACTTAGTTGCAGGCTTCACATCCAAATAAGCCGTTTAGTTAGGTTTAAACGAACTGTCTTTGTGAACAAAACACTGGGTTTGTGTAACGATTCAGCGGTTGATAGCAATCACTGTCTGACTGTTTTGAGCTCATTGACTGAAACTTTGTGGACCGAATAAAGTGCCCCATACACGTCTACCCGATGTGTCCTCTCGACAAGGTGCGACATAATTGCATAAAGAATTGAGTTTGTGTTTAAGGTTCTGATTCAGCTGAGTGTTCTTTAATCTTTTTAGACAGGCTTCTAGTCAATCAATCGATATATTCTGCTGTACAACAATAGGTGATGGGCGGGACGGTACACTAATTTTTATACTTTTGTTCCTATCCAACAAAAACGGAACTTCCTCCTCTCAAATTCATGAGGGGAAATTCACTCATCGGATATACTAGAATTTGGATCACAGTTTTCTCGCCAACACTTGACGAGAAACTGCTTACACAGAAAGGTTCACCACACGTAATGTTCACGCCACACTATCTAAAGACGTCATCCCTGGTGTTGAAAAGAAAACTGTGCTTATCTCACAACAGTTTAGAGCAGACATAGTGAGTGAATAAATGAACCGACGGTTACACTTATCGTTGAAGTAAGTGTATCAATCAAAACTTGATTTCACTGCTAGATACACATCCAGAACTATCCTTAAAGTTACCTGTCCACGACCATGATCATTGCTTCGACGTTCTTTCATACGCTACTGTTGTACAGGAGAATATATATGGGTAGAACGCCTAAACACTTGTCTAGAAGGATTGAAAACATCAACCAGCTTGAGTCAGGACCGGAGGCACAAAGTCAATTGTTTGCGCAATTATGTTGCACCCCATTGAAAAGAATATTCGAAAAGGGGTTAGTCATGTTCTACATTAGGGAATTCATTTGTTTTACGTAAACGATCATGTATTTTCGTTTAGGACAATAAATTGCAATTAATTTTCCGTAATGCATGGGTAAAAACAGATGACACCGCTTGCAACTGAAAACATGGCAATCAACTAAAAAATTCCCAGTGAACCGTTCCGTATTTCACATCACAGGTTAAGGGTACTTATCTATCAGATACATTTACACAATAGAAACTGTAATCACGCCTTTCAATGCTAAAACCTACTGACCTTTCGATTTGATTTGTGCTTAGAAATATCCAAACAAGGCTGGGCAGATTGAACATTGGTTCAATTTGGACAATCTGATTGTGACGCAGATTCAACTCAGTAAGCGACTGCATTCCAGACAGTCCGTTGATAAACACAATCTTATTCGAGGCCAGATTGAGCAATCGCAATTTGGTTAGATGGGCCAGATTTTCGATTCGACGAATGTGGTTCTGATGTAAATCAAGCACTTCCAGTTTTAACAGCTGATCCAATCCCTGAATTCGTCGGATGTGATTTCGAGGTAGAAGGAGCACACGCAAGGAGACCAGATCATTCAGACCGCATATGGAATTCAGTTGGTTATTAGACAAATCAAGGAAGACTAAGTTTTCCATCCGTTGTAAATGACTGATTTTGACGATGCGGTTGTTTAGCAAGCTTAGCAGTTGACAATTTTCGGAATACTTCACTGATGGGCAGTTGGTCAAGTTCATGCTAGTTGACAACCGATCGATAACAGATGAATGGTGTTAGTATCGGGGATAATGTTGGTTTGTTACGCTAATGGATATTAAAACCATAAACTGCTGGTTCGTTCCTCAACATATCGACCACCGATAATGTGTTTACAAATTCGAGCCTCAGCTATGTCGTTTACTCCTATGATTCGTAGGAAATTTACCGATTAGAGAATGCTGAGAATGCTTATGCACATATGGATTGGTGTTGGACCGTTGAGCAGGAAAAATTAAGTTGGAGGATTTTTTCAGTTTGAGGAGATCAGCAACAGTGAGATCACAAAAAAAGAAAATCAGAGATTAACGAGCGGAATAGAAGCCAAATTAATATCCATCAAGTATAAAACAGTCACACTGTAACATTCAGTAAACAATATTGTTGACATCGAGACCAAGAGTATCCTTATTGTGTTGGAAGGTTTCTGACGATTAAGGCGTATAAATACTGAGTTTGACGTCCCGACGATGTGCGGCAAGTCTGCTCTTGAATTCAGCTGCGGATAAATCACGTGCGACAGACTTTGGTGGGCTGTTCCATCTTGGGCATACCCGGACAATGTCTTCTGCAAATCAGACGAGTCATTTGATGTTGTAGCTTTGGCGAGTTACCTCGAAGTTGGTGAATTGTGCTGAGTGCGAATGTTTTTTTAGAGGGTGTTCAGATTGACGAAGGATCCTATACGCTAAATTCAAGTCTTCTCTGTTATGCGAGCTAGCACACTGAGAATTGTTCAGTTTGTGCAATCTATTTGGATAAGGCATAAAACGGTGTTGTAACCAACTTTGTGGCTCTACGTTCTACCTTCTCAATAAGAACATGAAATAAGGATGTTAAGCCTGTATATTTAACTCGAAGTAAGATCGTAATAGCGAACAATGAAACAGTCTAAGTTAAACCAACCAACCAGTCTGACGAGTAGTCCACGTACTGTGTTGGCGTTCCTGACCACTGACGTACTACTGAGAGACAAAGTAAGGTTATCTGAGACAATCGTGCCTAAGTTAGGCTCGTGTGTGGCGGTACCCAGTTTTCTTGCCTCCCAGAAAGTAATCACTATAACACGAATGATAAAGATGCATCACCTTACATTTAATCATGTTAAACCGGAGCCGGTTTCCTGTGACCTAATGATGTAATTCATTCTGTAGTTTCCTACCTTCAATCTCACTGTCCACTGTACGTTAAATTTTAGTACCATCATCGCATAAGAATAACGGAGAACTGACAAACTGTGAGATTTCGAGCATAAGCAGGATAAAGAACAGAATTTCTAGTATGGAATCTTGTGGCACACTACTGGAAGTATACTATCTATTTGAAATATCTCCGTTCACTTTGACATTAAGGTGGCTATTTTTGTGGCGATCAATGGGTCACAGAAAATACTACAACTCGGGTCTTCGTTTACCATAACAAGAATACGAACTAACCTGAAAAAAAGGAACATAAATCAAAGAAGTTGGAAACTGGTAAGGCGAAGCGCAGTGGAACAACTAGGAATGGTACGAGTCTAGGTGTGCAGTCGATCGATATCTTGGACAACGTTTCCAGCCAGTCACTTAAGTGATCACGATGATCCTAACCAGACAGGCGACACCTAACCACTTTACTCAGTGGGCAGCCGGAGACCTTTATGGTTTGTGACCATGTTGTTGCTTAGAAACTAGTGGGTATCATCCAACTTTTGGTTGTCTCAGTATATAATGCTAGGTGAGGTAAATACCTGGATGACATGTGGAGTGTGTGAACAAACCATAGCAGACTGTGTAACCTCGTATGATGACTAGTGGGTTGGGTACTCAGAGCCCTCCGAAATACGCGCTGGAGAACGGTCATACCATTCGCTTGGAGCTATTAAAGAGGACCATGGCAGAAGCTCACAGACAGCCTATAGACAAATTGAAACAATCCACTTTACCCATAAATTCATGGAAGCGCGGGTCTTATTCAAGCGAGTTTAGTTTTGCTGGACAAGTTATACCCAGCAGGGACATCTACTTGAGTGAAAAAACTAGTAAAGCTATAACTGAGGTAACAACATTACTCAGATTATTCCAAGTTAGATGTTTTTGAGATTATGTTCACATTACCTCAGATATTTGTTGGATTTTGAAATTGTGTTTAAATTGTCGCTTTCGCTAACTCAAGCCAGCAATCCGTGTGTTGACGAAAATTACAGATATGGCTGTTTTCACTCCAAGGGCTGGAATATTCCGCAAATCTTTCCAGACTAACATATCATCCAAGGCCTTTGATGTTGATCTTAGAGTAGAGTTGACAAAGTTGTATCAAAGTCATGGGTGAGGTATTGCTTGTTTCTCAGAGACTATCTGAAACGGAGCACAAATGCTCCACCAACGAAAAGAAGGTTTCGATTTCTGTGTCTGGACCTACGATGGGTTGGACATGCACCTTTCTGGCCAACATTTTACTTTGAGAATGGATCGGGCATCCTTGATTGCATTGTTAAAGAGTGACAAGAGACAAATCTCTTTGTATTAGTCGGCTGCCTACTTACAAGTGGGCTGTAACATATCATTCAGAAGCTCAGAACCAACCGGCTGACGCTCTGTCACGCTCGTTTGTGTTCAACTTCGATAGACTAGATGATTTCGAAGAGATAGGAATGCTACCACGGTAAGGGGTCTCGAAAACTTATTTATGCAATCATATTATTACAAGATATACTTTGAGTTAGCTGAAGCACCTCATCGGTTGCTTCGGCATTTCGGAAGAAATGATAGCCGATAACGGTTCACAACCCATCAGTTACGAAGTCATGCAGTCTACTCATCGGCTTTGTATGAAGCAGTCCTTCAGAGAACGTCTCAGTCTGACGGTCAACGGGGTGAAACACCAATTAAATCACCATGCAAAATAGATCATTCAAACTGTTCAGCAAGGAGCGGGAAATATCGAAGACATGTTGAATGAGCCTCTCATCGACAGAACTGGTCGTTCCTCTTGCTATAAAGGAAAATCCAGTTGAAGTATTATACGGAAGAACACAAAACTGAACAGACTATAATTGTCCAGACATTGTAACGTATGGGAAAACTGAAAATCGAAGTCATAAAAATTCAAACACTAGGCGGGTGCTCACTTCACTCAATGGTGCGTTCGCTCGTTCGAAGGCACCCAATGTTCTCAAGGGTCAGACGTCGCTTCCTGGACCCCCGGCGTTCAAACGAGACATTAGAGGGGGGAATTGTCAGTTAGAGAAAGGAAGGCGTGCTAATGAAGACAACTGTTTTGAGGTCGGAGATGCTATCTATCGCGTTTTAACAGACCGGGGGATTGCATCAAAACCTGTTTCTAATGTCTATGGACCCGGAGACTGGTGGGGGACTTATCAATGACCTTCACCCTCTCTTACACGCTAGTCTTGTGTGCGCAGTTGACACACTTACTCGCGTGAACCAATTCATCCAAACTTTTCTGATTTCCGACTTGCCACGGTCACATTCAGACCGCTGGCTGTTGTTCCCGTGTTTAGGCTAAGACCATAGGATTTGCATTTTTATCTCACCGTTGCTTTTCTGTTCGTCCGGTAACAGCCACGTGGTTCAATAAATACACTGCCTCCCAGTGATGTGCAACTGCATGGTATCCTAAGTTGACTTTGTCTCGACAAGTTTAATAAATCACTGACGCATATTGCTCTAGGAAAGTCATCAGACACCGGTCCATAAGATGATGTCAGTGATCATAATGCGAGAAGTTCAATGCGTTTTTTAACACAAAAAGAAATGAGATGGCAGCTCAGTACTTTTTTCACTTACTGTTCAAAGCGTAGTAGGGTATACTGCCCATGAGTCACAGTACTCGCCGATACTTCATCGAGGGTAGAGCCATTTCGATAAGGTTTTGATCCAGGGGACCGATTGGACATGGGATATCGGACAGTTTGAATGGAGTTGCTGGGGAACATTTTTACAAACTCATCCTGGTTAGCTGAGTAGATCATACTTTGACTCAAAGTACTACTCCGACGGAAAAACATACGAAGATCGCAGTCCGTATCGGGGATATTGGGTCGCGTAATGGCGTTGTGGGCAATCGCTGGCCACATTCCAGTACTGGAACTCTGAGCACCGACAGAGTAGCCTGATGGTCGATAGTGTTGTGAACGCGATGGAAGTAGGCCTTCGAAAGAAAGCAAGATAAGACTTAGATAGTCAACATCCAGCTATACACAAGACAGAGATATGTACTCAATTCTACGGCTGAACATGGAGAAACTCGACGGAAACGCAACGACTTGTCAACGTAGACCTACTATAGCTTTCGGCGTGATTTCGTGACCTGAATCTCGACCAAATGCGGATATCACAACGTTCCGATCTTTTACGTCGGCATGCCAAGAGGGACCTACCAGTTTGCAATCGGAGGGAATAAGGTGAAGTCTCCATATTGGATGTGGTACTTGGTGCTGGTAAACACGGTAACGTGCATGTCTCTGTAGTCGAGGCGGTAGACAGAATGGGACTGAGTTTGTTCTCTGTGGTTTTGTAGATGGGGTCTAATGGTGTTTCAGGAGGATTTTGTAACACAGAGAAATGCCCTGAAAAGACGACGTGTTTGAAGTTTCATCAAGTGAAGAACGCCTGACTATAAGCAATTATATGTACCACTTTCTGACAATTACGAAAGTGTCGACATACATAGTATGTAAACTCCAAGCAGCTTGGAGTTGAAACTGACTGGTTTAACTTCGGAAAATGTTAACATCATGATAAACGCTTGTCAGCCAACTGGGAAAATCAGAGGATATCTGTTGTAACTAGATCTACGGTTTATGTGTGCGTAAGTTGATCATAACAGGTAACAAAACAACAGTTAACGACACGACTGATAACGGGACAACGGAGTATACACGATTAAATCGGAACTTTCGAGACAACCCAACTACCCAATGCTAACGCATGAAGACAGGGAGAAGAATGGCCTGCAAACAGAGCCTAACTATGCCGCTCAGTCCGAAGACAACATGGTCACAAACTCGTTCTTATTTATAGGGTTCGTGACCAATAGGAAAGCAAGGTCAGAAAAATGGACCAAACAAAAGTCCGGACAATACAGGGAGGCGCAATTCAGAAGATGAGCGTGTAGGCGAAGTGCCGAAAAGAGTATCGAAAGGTCGAGAACGCTGGTGAGGGCCACAGAATCACATATCCATACCAACTTTGAAAGTTACTTAAAATAGCAGTGTTTTAAACTTTCTCCAAAGACATTTGCGATGAACTGATAACTTCTCAGACAAACTCAAAGGAAGCAACATCCAGACAATGGCTGTCGGTATGTTGGTGCGAGTATTATTTCAATAACCATGTGTTATCTCTCGTGTGTGTGTGTGTGCACTTTATTCTATTCCAATATGTCAAAATGGCATATTTAGTGAGAAGCGAGTAACCGGTGTCTCGGTTGGATAACTTGTGTACTGTATGTCCAACGAATTACTTCAAAAAGATGCCTGAGACACACCCACACACGGATAATGTGATATACACCAAAACACGCTCAATAATACAATTAGAATATTAGCAGTAGTACTAGTAAAATCGGTGGTAGTGGCGCCAATCGTTTATAGTGGTGTTCAACTGCCATTCAAGTGCGATTAGGAAATTAGGAAAAACAAAAAGAACGAGACCTAACAGGTAAACATCCCTGCCAAATATCAATATCAATAGAGTTGTAGGCGTGGATAAAACAGCTTCTATAAGCTTGTTGTTCTGGCTTTCATTACTTCACTTCTGTCTTGACATTTATTTCACAAAGAACTCATCCAAACAGGGGCAACATTCCCTCCACTGAGTCCGATTAGCTGCCATCTCTTCTAGCTCATCTTGTGATCACCTCTGTGCGTTCGAACCACAGACCAATCGTACGCGGTATCAGCAAGGCGTTCAGAGTGGGGATCGGCTATGTGGCATCCTGTAGCCATGAACCAACTACCCTAATGTAATCATTCTTAAAGGAAGAGTGAATGAAGTCACTCGATTCTTACTCGACCCTCAAAATATCTGTTCCCTAATCTTACTGGTACCTACTTCTTGATGTTATTCAATGAATACGAGTAGAGACAGACATACATTATGGAATATCTGAAAACGGTTTACGTTCCTCGCTGTGGGCGGTCGAGGTTATCAGCCATAGAACAACACAATCTTCACATTTCCCTAGTATGCACTTCCTTTGAAATTCAGAGGGATGCCTGCCTGTCTCCAGAGATGACCTGTCATTGGTATAAACAATCCTATCTCTAGAGATATGAACCGATATTTTATTTTTCACACAAATGCTGCTTCTGATACAACTACCTTAGTACGCGAAACAGTCACCAACCGCATAACCTCCGTATCCGACAGTAAGTCTACGTAATCATAACAATCTTACGGGAGCACTTTACTGTGCAATGCTGTAAAGCCTATCCGGTGTATTTTGCAGAGTAGCAGATAGTGTTTGACATCATTTGTGCTGCTCGAAAGCTGGCAACCAGTAACTGCGTGTCGTCAGCATCATCATCAGCCCATCCACCACCAGGTGGGAGACTGACGCTAGTATTTTGTAAACAACACTGACAGTCTTCTGTCAAGCCGTTTACTTTAAAACTGAGGAAAATTGATTTAAGTCCCTCATCGAAGATCCTAAATTAATCAGAAACATGAAATTACAACACTAGTACATTTTGATATTTGTTCAGTAAGTCCTTGCTTTTAAGTAACTCTAAGAGAGCTGATCTTTTCAGTAAAGCAAGACTACCCTTGTGGTCGAGAAAAATAACAATTTTTGACCGACGTTAACTATTACGGTGTCCCAGAATTTAATGAACAGTAAAAACCTAAATTATACATCACCGCTCAGAACGAAATCCATTCCTCTCTCTTTTAGAGTCTGTCTCATGCGCGACAGTGGGTCTAAGAATTATGGTGGGCGTCAGAACCCTGGTCACCATCAAGATCAAGCCAATATCCCTGTGATTTTCATAAGAGCTACTGATTCCCTTCCTGAATACGGATACCACTATCAATTGGTCCCGATTTAAAGGGACTTCTTCGGTTACCTACACTAGCTGAGGCAACTGTGTCACAACCTTACTTACTGTCCTGCCGTCATCTCTGAAAAATACAGGCACCATTGCATTGGGAATAGTTGTCTTATGTCGATTGGCAGGCTAGACAAAATCGCTGGTTTCAGTTCGTGTAGTCAGTTCTCTGTTTGTAGATCTGAGTAGCATATCTTAGACATGTGGCGGTGACACAACGGCAGCGGGATGCCAGATAACCTAACTATAATTGTATGTCTCATCAGACTGGTTGATGACCGTACGGACAGGTGGATGCACAGAGTAAGCAGTATGTTTGATAAAGAAAAGTCTGCTGACATTTCCTGGGAGACTATAGCCGATTCCATCTTGTCAACTTTTTTAGCCAGCCCATATTCGTGGCTAGAAACTAGGCTACCTCCTAACAGCCACACCGCCCAGTTACTTGAACCGATCCCAGGCTTCTGTAGTCCGGCAGCTGTTCAGGTATGCATTCTCTAACAAGTTAAGCCTACGTTCCGTGCTAATTTGACTTGTGCGCTTCACTGTATGCCATGTCAGTTTTTCCGCAGCCAAATTTTATGTCTGATAAAAATTAGAAAGAGGTGGTGACATACCAGCTTGTGGCTAGGGTTTAAGCTCGTAATCCAGTAAAATCGATGGCACTGAATAGAGCCACACTATCTCTTCGAGGAAAAAGGGGACAAGTGGTACATTGACGCGCTTGATGTCTCTATCTGATAATGACTAGAAATAACATGTACTCAGCGCGCCTCTGTACCAGTCACTCACCATTCGTCGTGATGCTGGACGAAATTCACTGCCTGGCAAAGATTTGACATCGTCTATTTGGTCGATTTGGGTGTTCACATCACCCGGGAAAGTGGCTGACTGAACTGTATCCACTTAGGTAGGTCGGCTAGATACGATCAAAACGCACCCTCAGTAAAGCTGTCACTGTGATCCATGGAGACAGACAGGGAATGAACAAAAATAATTCAGAGCGTTTTATGTCTACGGGTGACTCAAACACAGAGCCTACTGCCACCAGGAACCCAGTCCACTGATTCAGATTCCCTCACTGTGAAATGTGTTACACTTATTCAAACCCCGCTAACAACAGCAGACATGGAGTCCCTCAAGGTGTACAGCCGCTATCGAGTAAAGCACACGGGTGATATCAGTTTGATGTGTTAACTACCGTCTCAGATTCTAGTCTCCGAAGTGCTACAAATGTCGGCATTCAGTTGGAATGACGTTCGAGGAAGGAAGGTCTGTTGATCAATTTGTTTCAGAGCATGTACTTTGAAGACGCCCATAATAAGTCATATCCCAAGTATAAGCATTGTTAGAAACGGAAGGTGAGAGAATTCAGAAAGGCTAGTTTTTAAAATTAGATAGGAATGAGACAATAGTAACATACTTTTATCCATCTTAAGGAATGCAGCAGATGGGCCATGTAGATTTATATTTTTAGAAGATCGAACCAGTGGTAAAAATTAATGATTGCGTATAGGCTGATCCGTTGTCAAAGTGTCCAACCTCGGATAGCATAACAATGGGAGTTTTCGGGTCAATAGTCTGTCCCCTAGGGCAGGGTACTGTCGGCAGTGGATTAAAGCTAGTGCCGTTTTATTGATATACGGTACCAACTCTATACCAACGTTGAACCTATAGGTCCAAGAAAACGTAGTTCATCAGTTCTCTGTGTGACAGGTGTGATTCTTTGGCACGTCAAGTACACAATCCCTTTCAGCTCAACAGATTATCAAGATGTGCCAGCTGTTACCACACATACAGGTTTAGTCATTTCGAGGAGCAAGGTGTCACGTGGCTCTCTAAAGCTTTCAGTCTTTGCACTTCACTTGTGAACCAACGACTGGTTGTGCGTACACACAAGATATCAAGTTATGAAGTTCGTTATGCGCCGACAGTGAGGAATCCCATAGAGAATCTGGGAGGTATACAGAAGAGTGAGAAAGACAATGCTAATGCCCACTCACCGAACAACACAATAAGCGGTCGATTAGGTTCATCCGTATTTTGACAAGTGGTATAATGTTGAAGAAATATTGGCTGTAATTATGCTGGTCGAAAGCCAATAGTGTCATTAACGTTTAAAAATGGGCTGCTCGGTTGGACAAGGGAATCTATTGGAAGAGCAAAAGAACCGAAAGACCACCAACAGCTTACTACTTCCAGATAGGACACTAGCAAAAATGCCTTGGAGTGTCAGAATGTTGCCACAACTTTAGGACATTTAAGAATAGTTGGTGCACATAATCCTGGTAAAGTATACCTGATAGCCCAAGAGAGAATGGCAGCTCCGGCAAGTTGTTCGCTACGACAAAGATGTTCAGCGAACTGTTTTCATATGAAACCAGTAAACCAGTTCCATTTGAAAGAGTTCTTATTGAATTCACTTTATTGGGCTCCTAAGAATCTAAGAGGAACTGGTACACGTCAAAACCAGTTCAATCTCCAAGATGGTGGTTTAATTTGCCGGTATCGTAGACAACATAAATCAACTTGGATTCACCAGGGAAGAACGCTTCAGGTGACTGTGCCTTCTGGAGAACCTCAGGTGAATATTTCTTTCAAGACAGGTCTTGTCCCCTGAATGTTACGGAATTTTTAATTTTCAACTCTAATCGTGCTTTAATCAACGGATTTTGACCAACTACGGTTCCAGAAGGCTGATACGTCACTACAATATACGCCGTGTCAGGCAATACTTGGATGACCTAATTAACGGGCAACCGATAGATGAACGGACCCAACAAGTGGTCAACTAGACGCGTCAACTTGAACTCAATGACACTTTGCTCGGGATATATTTGAAAAAAATCTATACTAATTGACTGAATAAGCTGGAGAAATTGAAAATCGCTATCACATTCCAGTGTAGAAGGAGCTTCGCTGGAATCCTGACCACCATCCCTGTACTTTGTTTGTGCATTAGCTTAAATACTGTTCAAGAAATTTCACAGAAGATTTTTCCGTTGTCCTTTCAGTAACACTTTAGATTATTTTACGCAACATGGATGAGGAAGTGTTCAACTGGGACGACCATCCTCCATTATCATCCATGGTCCGAGGGTCGCCCCCGTCAACGGTAAATTCCAGTTATATTTCAAACTGACTCTTCAATACAAAACGAATGAAGATTGTCTTTAAAAGTGGAGCCACGTAGGAAATGCACACGACAAAATTTGGTGCATATTACACGCAGAGTTCATTAGGAATGGGTTATCATTCAAACGGAAGCATAAGTGCTGCGTTGTTTGATTAGAGAAGTTGCACGGACAATTTCACTCCTAAACCTTGTAGTCTACCTAAAGCCTACGAGGCTGGGCTCGTGAAGACTACCTCACGGAGCTGCTGAAAATCCTCAACAATTCAGTGTCCTTTCTTT
>QNGE01001564.1:0-140321 GCA_008508345.1 Paragonimus westermani
TGTACAAACTCATATACGGGACGCTGAATGTTGGATGACTGGAAACAAAACACTCTTGAAGGCCACGAAGTCAGTCTACGGTAGGTGATTGTCGTGCGCTGTTAGACTTGTCGTCTACATAGCGCAACGGTCGATAAGGTCGTGCGGCAGGCAAATTATCGATAAACAGGCTGAAAAGTGGGGTCCGATGACGAATTCCTATGATACGCCTGTGGGAACTGGATACTCAGGAGACAACATACCATTAAATGACAGTGAACCGTCCTGAACCCAGGTAGTTTCTGATCCGTATCCAACTGCAACCAACTACGCCGAAAGACTGCGGCTTTTTCAAAAGAACCGAGTGGCCAAAAAGTCAAATACTTTCGTGAGATTGAGAGAAACGACATAATTGTCAACAGTTCTTCCAGAAACTTTCGTCCATCCATTTACTGTTTTCATCAAGGATGTCATCCATGATAAATTTGAAAAGGAAGGGGGAAATTTGAAACCCTTGACGAACACTACTAGATGTGGTGAACGCTCGAGACAGTCGCCCATAAAATCTCAGTCAGCTTGCCGAGTGAGCATAGTGATCTCAACAGATTCGTGTATTTCACCGGTACTCCCTTCTGCAGAAGGCCCTTCAGGGCGCTGTTTGTTTGAGGGTATCTTTTTCAACTCCCCTCTTCCTGCTACGGAAGATATGAGTGCCTCAGCTATAGAAGTGGTTTTGGTGTATGCCTACAGGATCATGTCTTACTATCTGAGCACTCGTACACGGCCAGTAGTGCGACATCCAATCCTATGAGTGCAACTGCTCTTCGTCTGGCTGCTCCTCTCCAGCCTGTGTTACAAAGTTGCACCTGGAAGGGCCGAAGTCTTAGTCGGCATAGCCCGTTGGACCAAAACAGTGCACAAGCCCGACCAACACGTCAAAGTAGCGGCATGGGTAACAGATAAGTACATACATCAAACGTACGCGAGCAGGCTGCCAGTACCTGGACAATGTCTGCCTTAGTCCACCTGGTTCAGATCAAGTTCTCCAGAAGCCACGTAATTTCGGCTGTGCTAAATTGCCTTTAAGTGGCACGCTTGGGTTGATATAAACTCGTTCAAACAGTGTTGGACTACTGTTACAGCTCCAAGCTGTGTCACGTTTGTCGTTTCATTTGCTTTTAACTATGTAAGTATGTATATGCTGAGCACTGGTTGTTTTTGACACCGTTCGGTGCCCTTTGTCATGATTCCCCATGGCCTCAAGTAGACTACGTGGCTGTCAATAATAAGTAGTGTGGTTCCGTTCACGATATTTGAGTTCACTGGAGTGCATGCACAGACTCGGACTACTCCCTGGTTTACTGTCAGTTCATTCCTTAGTTTACCGGATCGACCACAAAGACCGACGGTTAGTGAATTACTCCAAACTACAGTCAAAAAACGTTTGCATGCGTATGTACATTTTCATTTTCTGGCCACACCTGTGAGTGCTATGCTTCGGGTCGCCGCTGACTGACGGCAGCCTATGGAATAGTATCTAAGTACATCTATGTGAGGGCGAAGAACCAGCAAAAACAGTAAACGTTCGTGATGAAAAGGTAGCTTTTCGGATAAGAGGTTGTCACTATCTTGGACAGTGCTATACCCGAGCGAGTTTCCAATCAGCAATGTGGGTGGTTGCGGACTGCTCAACTTGATGGGGTGACACTTGCCAGCCTTTCTCACTGAGGCAGTGAAAACCGTCGTAGCTGCTAATTACGGCACTACCCGATCGTCTTACGGTTTCACTTAAACGTAAGTAGCTGTGCTGAACAATGCGCGACTCATTCAAATTGTTGGGTACAAGACCGAGCCGGCGCAGGCTGTGTTTCCACCAACACAGTTGCTGATCGTCTATTTGAACATACGTCCATGGACTGTCACGGTGCTCACACGATCACCTCATTTGACATAGGCGTACTAGTAGAGAAAATGGCCATTAAAACCAAGAGCTTCTGTGCATCTTCCATCCAAGCCGTTGGGTCTCCAATTTGTAGAATAAAGCCGTGCGTATTCGCCTCCTGAATTCTATCAATGTGACAGAAAGTCGGAAGCTTTTGCGATACTACAAGTGATTGTGTTATAAGAACGTACATTTCTTCGCTATCCCTACAGATCTTGGCAGCAATTCAAGCTGATGGAATTGCGCCACCCAGGTAGGTGAAGCGATCAACGGTTTAGGGATACATGCGTGCAACGACGAAGGTTGGTAGGATTCCACCAGTTTCTGTAGCCCCATTTTATAATTTGTAGGTGTGAGAAGCATACCGTGTGGTTTAGCCATATCAGTCGTCTCGCCATGGTCTACATGTTGTTCGCAAAAGAACCAAATACTCGATATTGGTCAGCTCGCTACCGGACAGTGGCTGCACCCTAACATTCTCGGAGCTACCGAGCGCTCCTTTCAGAATATCAGCTACCACAAAGTTGAAAAGAGTGGGGGAGGTTGGAAACCCTCGTCCAGTGCCCCTTACAATGGAGAACGCTCAAGATAGCTGTCCATAAGATGAGCGCACTTCAAAATGCTCAGGCTATCTGTCAAGTCACCGCGACAAGCTGTAAATTCTCTGGACATCTTTCTTCCCATTTAATCACACTAATATGTTGTCGACAGCAAGTGTAACCTCGATCCAAGGAAAGTGCACTCCATCACTTCCTGAAGAAAGCACTTGTTTTATCGTGTCACCCTACTCAATTGGGCACACTTTACGGTCATTATGCGGGTTGTTCACAAGTCTGCGTTCCAGTCTACAATCGTCTTTTTTGTACTTGGAATCTGGGTACCAACCGACGTTTGTCTACAGAGTCTGTCGGATTGGTGTAAATTCACCTCCTTCATGTCTCTTGTGCTTCTTGAAATAGGTTCACGTAGTTACTGGGACTTCTGCCTACCACTCGTTTGGTTTACGCCAGTGTTGTGACCAGGGCAATCTGACTATCACTTGTGTGGTAGACACTCCGTCTACAGCCATCTTCTAATTCTCAGTTGTCCATTTTACTTTTATAAGAATGCGATCTCTTGGTAACTAGTAGAACAAGGCATCACGAATGATCGCATAGTTTCAATCAAAGTACATACTCTGGAATGAAGGACGGAGTGGCGCCGTCACCAGTAGATAACGATAACATCATAATGGGTTGTGCAAGACGGTCTTCCTGTAACACGGTGGTCTTTTATGCCGAACTGTGCAACTCGATATCTAGAGTACATGAGACATGCACAACTGCTACAGCCGATCGATATAGTCAGTGCTTCGCGTCTGGACACCGATCATCTCACCCAGTCGCTTCTCCTAGAGAATCACTGCTAACTTATGCGTTCGAGCCACACATTGCTGAAGACATCATGCACAGCGTCTGAACCAATGTCTGTTGAGACATATGTGAACAGACGCGGACAACACCTGTCTGGTCCACGTCGACAGAGTTTGGTCGAAGTACTAAGTATGACGCTGCACATGCTCCTGTTCCTCCTCCTCCTCTTCGTCTTCACAACAACCTTGAGTCCGATCAGAAGGCACTGTGACTCGAGTCACCGCTCGCCTCAACAATGAAGTGCAATATCCTGGGTGAAGAAAACGTTATTAAAGAGATTGAGAATTAATAAAAGAAAACTAAGCAGAAGAACTAGAACTGGTATGAATGTAGATACGCCACTGACTGTGACACACTGCCATCTCCGATAGATTTCCCAACCAGCGACCATGAGGATCTCAGGCGGCCTGGCGACACCTACCCACTTTACTCAATGGAACGGTCAGGGTCTTCGTATTTCGCGCTCACTTTATTGCTTAGCCAACATGCGGTTTTACCCAACTGTTGTTGATCTCAGCATATAATGTCCTATACGGTAAATGTTCAGTTGGTAGGCGGAGTGTGTGACTTGACCATCGCAGGCTGTGCAGCGTGATTAGTTGACTAACTGAGCGTTCCGGAATACGCACCGGTGAACGATTATGCTACCCACGCGATCAGTCCACTTAATGTGGACCAACTGGTGCAGACAACGGTGGTCGAACACAGTAAGTCGGTTGACATCTTCGTTGCGAACAGGTCATGTTTCCGAACCATAGAGCAAAACAGAACGTATGCAAACATTATATACCCTTCCTTTCAGTGAAAACCGGACGTCTTTTCGACGCTGCAGGTGACGCAGACTGGCAAAATCAACTCAGGCTTTTACTATCCTCGCTGATATCTCATCAGCAATATTACAAGTTGACGACATAGTGCTGCCCAAATATCTGAAACTGTTCATAGTCTCATGCGGATTACCTGGGATGAATAAAATGGAAGTGGAAATGCTCCAGTCTTGAAGTGGCACTTTACACTTTGAAAGTGCGAAGCGTATTGCATACAAAACAGCCCGGTCACTCACCTTATCCAGCATGGGCTGCATTTCTTCGGTAGAGGGGCTAATTAAGGCAATGTTAACCGCATAATCCATGTTAGTCAACCTAGTGTCAAGAAATTTAACACCAAGCTCACTGGACTCCTCTAGCGCACTTTCCGGAATGTCGTTCAGAACAGAAGTGGACAGGAAACGGGAAATCTGACACCCTTGACGAACATTACTAGACGTGATGAACGCTCGAGACAGTCACCCATGAAATCTCACTTAGCTTGCCAAGTGAGCATACAGTGATCTCAGCGGATTCGTGTATTTCCCCGGTACTCCCTTCCGAAGAAGACCGGTCCACAGAAGGGTACGAGCAACTGAATCGAAAGCAACACCTAGGTCTAAAAACACCACGAACGTCGGCTGTCTGTAAGAGTGTCGATCCTCTATGACTCATCACAGGGTGAAAATGTGCTCAACGACGCGGATGAGTGTTCGCGGATTAGGTTGAGAAGGCTTTGCTACCTCTCAGAATTCAACGTTTTTCCCACTCCACAATGTTGTGCTACTTTGTCACGATAGACCTCAAGAAAGAAATACTGATTCACTGTACTTTCCATGAAAATATTCTGTAGGTGACTCTGCGCGCACCGTGAATGTGCGTTTCGGATGCCTAGACCCACATCCGAAATCTTATTAACCAGAGCAGTTCGCTTTCCTGTCGGCTGGAGACATTAAGGGCGTTAATGTTAGTCCTTTGTAATATTGTGAGATTAGGGTTATCGGCGACAGACACGGCAGTGCCGTGTAATTCTGGTTGTTGCTGCGTGCAGTAAGTGCTTCCAAGGTTGTATTGACCTTCTGATAAGCATTACAGGTTTTTCGGCCCTGATTTGCATGGTACTGGCGGCCACGGTGCATGACATGCTTATTCTTGGCTGTACTCTCTGGGAAGATGTGAACGGGGCAGTTTTCGACCCCCAGCCCACACGACATCCACATTCGATGCAAATTACGTTGCTCTTGCTCAAAGGTGCTAGGCTTTCGCGGACGTACAATGGTCGAGTAATCGCTTACTCAATAGGTAGGGCAATTTGGTGTTGGTGTGGGCGTCTTGATAAACATTGTTCACTTGGCGCTTGATAAATACCGGTTAGTCTTTCCCAGGTCTGATTTTCATCGTTTTATTAGATTCAACACAACTTAAAATTTGACATGCTGGTCGACGGATGCCAAAACATTTGACGGTTTCTTGGAAGTTAAACGACTTACTGATGAGTCACGAATGCACCTCTTCGTGGACTGTTCCTATGGCCAAAGGCATCCTGATCCGTAGTACTTTCGGGTGCATTTCAAAGCCGAAAGTGAGGATGGTGACAGTACACAGTGAGGGTGGCGCAGACCGTATGTGGCCCACTACTTGTTATAACCGTAAATAAACTACAGCAATATACCAATCTTTCACGACGAAAAATTGCACTGTCAGAAAAACGCTCAGGATGTCCAATCCCCCAAAGTTTCACACCATCCCAACGAGAGGAAAAGAATTTGTCCGCTCGGTAGAAATTACTGTATGACTGTATTTATAAATTAAAAATGACCTTGAGGAAAAAATGAAACTCCCACTGCTCTTTAGAAGCACTCCAAGCAATCCGATTGATTGGCTCACGTCCATGTCACCGTATTGAGCTTCTGGAACACTGTATCCAAAATCTGACTTCAGGTTGGAGATGTTTGCTGGATTTTCACGTCCTAACAACCTGCTAAGCTGGAAGTATTGTACCGATCTTTTTGATCTCATCTTTGGTTCTTGAAGTTAAAAGTGCACTATAAGAACAGTTGTTCAAGACATGACCACTGGTGCTTCCAAAATCGGGTGAAGGACGAGTGGGAAATGGCGTTTGAATAAGCTACTTATATCACTTGAATGGTGTTTACCGAGACACCGGTAGCGATTGTAAATCGTTTCAATCCCTTGTGGACGGTTACTAATCTAGTACACGTCTGTAAAACGACATGACAGGAATGACACTGTAGTTTGTATGCCGGATCCACGCAGGCCGAGCACCATAAACCACCCTGTTCCTTTTTTGTCTAAGAGTTTGGTAAAAGGGTTTAGCTGGTTAGATTATGTAGTTTGCGGGGTAGTTCAGTCAACCGCTTATTTCTGATGCGTTGCCCCCATACGCTTTTGTGGTAGCACGCTGGTTTGCCAGTTTAACATCCCCCACCTAAACTTAGGACTGTGATTTCAATGCGAATTCAAAACTCTTCGGAACGGTGGATCAGGACGATGTCGTAAGTACGGCGAAACACTAGTTTTGGTTTTACTTGATCTGTTGGCGAAAGTTACTTATAACCATAAGTTAATGACGCCAATACAAAAACACGTATGTATAACACGTAACTAATAGTGTGACATATATAAACGAATAATAAGCTAGATAACAAGGTGTTTGAACTTATAAAAATCCAGTTAGCACTCTACACATGATTGTTGCAGATCACTACTTGAATACGTGGAGACTTGCAGGGGGTGTCGGAGAGCTGGTTTGATGTCAGTGTAATTCTTGACTCGTAATTCCTTTGTTGTGGGAACCTGTACGAGCCTCGGAGCCAAAATCCTCTCGGTGCGACCGTGTACCGTTTAGTTCGTGTCCTCTAATACGGGCGCGAAGTTGTCGTGTCTTGCGTCTGAAACCTCTGATTCTTTTAACATGTGAGAGGGCCTGACGGCTTTTGAGTGGGATAATGTGTGTGTGGATGGGGAGGGGGTGAGTGACAGGATTGTACAGGCACCTGGGGTGTCGGAATGATTGGGATTGCCCACCGTGTCGGGTGCACCATGAATGAACACGTCTGTTTCTCGAGGTCACTTTGCGTTTTGGATTGTAGGGGGAAAATGTCACGAGACATCGAACCACGTTGAGGTTGCAAATACGAAGTGTCGATGCAGTTATTAGTGGGGACAAACAGCGTGTCAGTGATAAATGTCCTGTCCAAAGTGATACCTACAGATCCTCCCCCAGCTGATGCGAACAAATGATAATGTCCCTCGCAACCTGGGCCTATCTTTTGCAGTCCAGCTGTTTAGCAGAGAGAGAGGAACACTCGTAAAACACGGAATTTGACCGGATATCTATCCTAGTTAACTCTTTGGTACCCGTCGACTTACCGCAGTATGGGAAGTAGACATCAGAGGAGAGTATGTGGGATTCCATCCTTGGTGGGGATTCGTAGGTAAGATTTCCACCGCTGGTTTATTCCGGAACAGAGCTTAAGTACGGCCGATCAACAATCACTGCAGCTGTGCATTCGACGCGTTGGATAACTGTATACATTTGCCGTCACTTAGGCTTAGGAATATGACATCGAATGTGTAAGTATACCGCTGATGTTTCGTTCTACTGCGTTAGCTTAAGTTAATGGTTACAGACAACTATCAACCACATTCCGGGCTAAGTTTGCTTACCCAACATGCCCACTTCATGCATCTTTGTATAATTTCGTCATAGGTATATTGATAGAAGATAGCCTAGTCCTCAAGGAACGTAAGCATTGATTTCCTCTGTGGTGAAAGTGGTAGACTTAAATTATGTTGCTCACTACGTGGCGGTTGTCAGTTGACAAGTTGTTTAACATTTCCTGTTCACTTCATTTTGCTGAGATGGGCTTTGCAATTTCCAAGTGCCAGAATTTGCTTCAAAATTGGATAGAGCAAGTTCCGGAGGTTGTTGAGTTCGTGTCGTGGGGACTGTATCTCTAACAAAGTGAAAATTAAAAATGAAATAATAGTACATCGTTTCAGGCTGAGACTGTCCATTGGTATCGACACTTTTTGGCACCAGAAAAACGTTTTACTTAAACCAAGGTTCGGTTCACCAGACAACACCTACAGTGGTTCGTTTCTACTGCTACGATGCCTCGTCATTACCGGATAATGTCAAACGTTTCAGAATACGTATGTATTAGTGCATGTGTCCAGTTGTGCGCATCAGTTGGCCTGAGATGCTGGGCATCATAAATATTAATGAGTGGGTTTCTGTCCTAACGATCGAATTAGTTCACTCGCTTAAACTCCAAAAAGGCAGGATATGTTTTAAAAGTGCTGGACCATCGTTTACCTTGCTCTGCACTCCTGGTTAAGCCCTCAACTCACTGGTATAAAATACGTGGTGGTCAACCGGTGTTTCACCAGAGGATAGCAAGGAACCAAACTGATAACGGTGGGTCATGTTATTCTTTTTGACGGAGATGCCTTTGACCCATAGATTGTGTGGTCGAACTCAGTAGAGATAACAGCTAACCGCGTCTGATTGCCTGAATATTACCGTTGTTTGATTAAGTTTTATGCTAACCAACGACATTTAGTGGAACGTTACAATGATGTCGTTTTATCACAGGTGCTGTTTATTCCAGTTGCAAAGGGTAACCACCTTGGTATTGATTATTTTAAGTTGGAGAATGTTTTATGATTTGAGTTCTCTTCTTTGCGTTCTTCTGTTTCTCAGCCAGGGTGTTTTTCCCCTCTTTTCGTAGTTGCACAGCAGTTTACCCCTACATATCAGCCGTTGTTGCACTGCTGTCGATGATGCTGACGACGAAATCCTTTTTTGTTACTCTTTGCATTACCATTAATCTATTTTTCTTGTCCTATACAGATCGGTTCTATGGCCTCTGTTCGGATTTTTTTCACTGTGCTCTTATGAGGCTTTGAGCTTCAGAATCCAGCTGATTCGGCAGTGAAAAAGTGTTTCTCGGACGAAGTAACAGTTTGTGCCCTATACAACTTTGGGTTGTTTCATTAACAAAGGTTCGCTCTGTGTGCTCACACTTTAAACGAAGGCTCCGTTTCATTACTTACTCCTGCATACACGCATTTCTGCTCAACTATTTTTTCTCACGTTTCCCATTGGTTTGTACAAACAATTCTGCGCACACGTACGTACAAAGCACACGTAGGTTGAAAGGTATTGCGCGCAAATAGACCCGCAAGATCGAAATCGCTGTGTTTCATTATCACGCGGACCTGTCGGTCCGAAGTGGGTTATAGTGCTGCAAAATATTTTAACATCCGCATTTTTTACCAACTTTCGTGCATCACTCGCACATGTTATTTATGAAGAAGCGTAGGTGCAATCGTGGAGTTTCAATGCATGCTTTCTGGCACCATCCATCCATTCCATTTTGGGTTCCTTACTGGATCAGTTTCGACACATTTGTCTAGTTAACGGGCCCCATACGCTCTCAAGTGGATTCACTCGCGGATTATTTGCAGACCAACTCGTCGGATCTATATTTCGCTGTGTGCGCTACGTTTTTGTAGCTTTGCCGATATGCGTTGAAATGTCCGACGTCTGATAGACATTAGGTCCAGCAACGGTGGCTAATGATGCAAAAGTGTAAGTATATAGGAGTGTGTACTCTGTTTTCAATAAAAAAACAATTGGTGCTGACCGCTGAAGACACCTCAGTTCATCAATAAACTACCTCTATGGGCTTGCTGGCTATACAGCATTGGATCTTCTCTTGCGCCATGCCAGCGGTGCTTCGGTCCATCAAATGTATTGAAATTTGTTTTCATCCGTCCTCCGCGCATAGCTATATGTCCATGTTAATCGTTGGGTTGTGTGGTAGCTAACTGTTTGATTTCCTTGAGCTTCCAGGCAACGAGAAATGGTGTCTTTCGTGGTCTTATGAGCAGTTACTCTCGAACAGCTGACGTTCAGTCGTCTTCTGATTTCATTTACACTTAATAATTCAAATAAGGTCTCCCGAGTGTGGGTCGGGCAGACTTTTTTTCGATCGCTTCGCTTGTTTGTATATTGCGTATGAAGAGTCATGGTCATTGATTATGAGGGTTCCATTCGTGTTACATTTAACAGTGAACTGTCTGAAAGTCAAATCACTTACAACCGACAATTGAACAGTGTTCTGATCATGTGATTTGTACGTCACCCATGGTTGATCGCCATGGACTCTACAACCAGTTCCCCTCAAAAAGAATCGCTGTACTCCAGCTTTACTCTCGTTTGGGCTTGTCAATTGTGCGTGACTTATCAAGGCTGCGATTTGAGCTTCGGCTACGCCATCATGAGGCGACCGCGTTGATCGCTGCGCCGTTGGCCTCACGTTAGACATGACTGCAGTATCATATGCGAATGCGCAGTCCCATTGACTCGGCATGTATGACTGGTACTCACTGCTGGTTGTTTTTGTTTAATTGGAGCTTCTGTGGACTTTATCACTATGCATTATTTTCATCTCCGATCATGCGTTCCTGACGGCCTTCGGCGGATTTAAACTCGAAGCACCCCAATGGTACAGTCCTGAAATACCAGTTGCGCCGTTATGGACTCGGTCCCCAGTCAGCTTGACCACTTTTCTTTTTTTGTGGTCAAGTCCGTGGACACGTGCCCTGAATTATCATATAGTAGATACTCTCCTGCTTTGTTAAAGGTGGAAACGCTACTTACCTCCAGTGTGCTTACCTAGGTTTGCTTCCTGTGTGACAGTTTCTAACCCATAAGCTCAAGGCATCTGTGACGTCAAAGCCGTTTTCCACTTACTTGGCAGTAGAATCATGTTTCACCTATTCACAGAGGTCCAGTCTAGGCTGAAACAACTTAGAAACCTTGTACCGATGTGGAGTAGATTCCTGCATGAATTTCTAGACGAGCGTGTATAGGTAATTCAAAAAGCAAGTTTTATTTCAATAGGTTGAAACCACTTTCGAGTTCCGTTTCACAATCGCCATGTGCGCACGTTTGCGTGTCCGTATGAAATCAACACACTTAGCTGAAAATGGTGGGTGGTTCAGAGTATCTGAATCAATAGTGACTGTTTATTCGGACTTCTTTGACTTCATCGCCTCCACTTTGGTTCGTGTTGACATCTGCACTTTACCCTCATCGTTCACTTTGTTTGGTTGTTTGTGCTTATGGAATTTCCTTCTCTGTGTGTGTTTGTGTATTTGTGCACATTTCATGTTTTTCAACTTTGGTCACCACAACTCGTGGTTTTTATGGATGTCATTAGATCAACGATGGCCTAATCGAACAACTAATCGCAACCATTTTTTTCTCGACGAAACAATCCACCGCTCACCATATCTCATCTCGTGGGACCTCAACTGCAATACTGTCTGGTTTTTTTTTAATATATTTGTGTTATGTGTGAGTGTACTGATGACAATGCGTGTCCCTTAGTCCTTCTAGCCTTGTCTTAATTTCCATACTGTCCAGTGGTAACCAGCCGGTAATTGTGCTGCTCACTCCTTTCCTCACAGAAAGACTCCGTTACCAATATTGTTTTCACAAAGACGCGCTTTTTCCACTCCCATCTTGTAATATTAAATTTTCTCTCCATACTTCTGAACACATCAAATCCGGTGTGGAGTTATGAAAGACCCAATCATGTTATATACACACATTGTCCCAAGGTCAATCGTAGGTAGCCCTGGCTGCAATGAAAATCACTGAATAGTTGCTTACAGACTGTGCCAACCTGAAAACAAGTGGCATTCTCTCTCTGCTGACGGATAGATCAAGACGCTGAATTGCTAAAATTATGTTGCCTTCACGAACCACAAGAATGAGATGGATACTAAGATACCGGAGATGATCGAAAAATAGGAGGTAGCTGATGTACTATCCACAGAATGATGCTCCAGTGTCACGTTAAATGCGTTACAAACGACCCTTTTAGGCGCGGTACTCTGCGATTGTGTCGGAGTGAGCTGTTTTGTTTATTGTGTGGCGGAGACTGTTTGACGGAGGCTAATTGATTTTGCTGATATGTTCGATAATATTTGGGGCGAAGGGAATGGGCAACGTCAATAACTGCTGTCTGTCTTGTCCCACTGATGACGAGGTGAGGGGGGGGCAACTTTTCATTGGGTGCTGTACACATATACACAGTCTTCGATCGGAATTCACATGCAGACACATGACGCATAATTTGCATCTGATTAAAACGTCGTGCTGTTTTTTTTGAGCGTATGTGTGCGTGCTGTTAGCTTGATATCTTGTGTTATCAAAACAGTCATTCGTTGTAATTACGACATGTTTGTACGTTCCCGAAAAACGTCAGATACGCGCGACCAGTTTGTTCTTGTGTTGTCATAAAGCGCATGATTTGAAGATACCGAGGGAAATACAGGGTTAAGAGTTTGAAAACTTATACTGATTCGGTAGTCAACAACAGCGTGTATAGTTTACCAGGTTCAGCATCGATTTTTGTCACATTATTAACGATCTGCTATTACTGGCTGGAAATGCCATGCAATGCAGTATCGTATATCACAGACTGTGATACCCTAATTTCTGTTACTGGCAGCCTAGTAGATCTTCAACAGCTCAGCACGTCCACTTCCTCCGTTTATTGCATCTTTTGCGCCTTCAAATTGCAAACCGTTGCCACAAAACTGGTAAGATGTTTCCACTAATTGGTGAACTGTTGAAAGTTACATCAGCACTGAGAGATTGTCTGGTTAGATCATTAACCGAGAAGCTTGTCAACTCGGATAAGCTATAGTCACGGCTAGCATTTGTGGAAGCGAATGTCACGTTAACATCTGATCACATGGGCTTTCAGCCAACCTCTTCCGAAAAAACTAAACTTTAATGTGACTCTTGTTGGCGCTCGTTAATAGTGCATATCTCTACCGCTAACGGGATTTGAGTTCTGGCCATGCTTTCATGAGGCGATCTTGGTGACCTGTGCTTCGTTAACCCCACATCAGGTGCGACAGAATTATAGTGTTAACACGCAACCGCGTTTGCTTGGGAGTAGTAATGCTCTTATTGCCCAATCGCCTCGAAAAGAGACAGTGACTGAAGTGTTAACTCCAATTGACTCCTTGGTAAGGCCTTTCTAATCAGGTTGAAGCTACAGAAGTTAAGTTCGCTTAGCATTGTCCAAATCCCAGTAGTGGCTAGGATATTCACCGCTACCGTGCTCCAATAAAAACAAAGCTCGATTCTGGTTACTTTTTTGAAAGGGAGGTGACCGAAAAGTATGTCTGAATGCAAAAGCTGCCATCAGCTTTGAGTGATGTTCCGTTTTTATCGACCGGACCCCCATGCCACATTGAAATGAGCGGCTTTTAACACGTTCTCCATCAAACCTCTATAGGGTCACCTGGAAACAAGCACCTTATGGCAGAATGAACACCATAGTACGTTTGAAAAAATCACTGTCAGTGAACGCATGACGTTATGTTGGGTGTCCTATGTTAATACCATTCATGCTCTGCTTTGTTTCCTGCTCATCCTTCCCTTCTCAGCTTGCTCACGTTCGTGTTCCAGAATGCAAACCTCCAATGGTATTCTTAATAAAATCAAGGCTAAATTTGACCGCAATCATTTACGGTCTAGTCATAACAATCAGTCGACGACTGGTGCCATCGTATCTGTCAATGTATATGATATGGTAAGTTTTCGTACCTTCATTTAATACGAAAAACTGAAGCGATCTACGCTCCTAACACAGTGATTTTAGATAGTTATATTTAGTCCACATAATCATTATAGGTGTATGTCCCACTGAGTTGAAACGAATATCCGCGGAGTGGTTTTGATTGTTTTCTATCGGATACATAGTTGAAAATTTGTTTTCTCATTCAGGCCGCTTGACAAAGTAATGTATTGCGAATAAAATACAATGTTACAACTTTTTGCCCAGTATTCAACGCGATATACTGTCAGCTAACAGGATGAAGTATACAGTGGTAAAATCGGATCAGGATGTCGGGAGTTATGCGTAAATGCTTACGTCGTTAGAGCAAAATGTGCCTTACCAGTGTGTTCAACCGATACGGATCTGACATGGCTCAACGTGCGCTTTTGCGCGTACATACTGCCTTCTCAATGTTGGTCGTTGAGCTGACGTTTGTTAAATGCCCGTTATTCTTCGATTTATGTGTGGTCGCTCGATAGCAGATGTCCTCACGGTTTCGCTATTCCGCATACGGTTAGACAGTTAAGACAAAACAGTAAATGTGAATATACTCTGAAAAGAACGATATTTCCGTCTCTTCATACTATTCAAGGGTTGGTTGGTTGGCGTATGTTAAGGATTACTCCATCGGTCTTTCTGTGCCTGCGATGTGCTCTTGCTTTTTCTCGCTTGCATACGTTCGAAGTCACCATTTTCCATCTGTACCAAGCTTCTACAATGATAGCCGTTCCACTTCATTTCTAGTCCGCGACATGGTAGCGGTTCTGGTTGTTTTCCGATCGTGTATGGTAATGATATACGAAAATCAATGAGTTAATCGATATTTCTGTGGTATTTAGCCCTATCAGCCAATGAAGCTTCATGACATGGTTACCTATAACTTCAAACCAAACACTTACCTATCGGGTGATAACATACTTGGCCCATAATATGCTCACTGCAGTCGTACTGGTGACCGCAAAAGACGCTTGACCCACGAAGTTGTTGATTGCAT
This sequence comes from Paragonimus westermani, assembly GCA_008508345.1. Classification (NCBI taxonomy): domain Eukaryota; kingdom Metazoa; phylum Platyhelminthes; class Trematoda; order Plagiorchiida; family Troglotrematidae; genus Paragonimus; species Paragonimus westermani. Next base: position 14,811 of record QNGE01001564.1, read on the forward strand.
GAAATCTCGTACAAGTTATGTCAAAACGCAGGACACTCATTTGCACGGCTGATGTGTATCTACACGCGTCGGGCATCAGTACATTGTCATTCGCCTCGATGACACGTCCCCATAGCGTGTGCACACTGTTCTAATAGTCGCTTCTGGTCCCCCGTCTTCCTGGCGTTGAGACCTGCGCTCTGGTTCCGGATCATACGTGCTGCACTACTCACAAACGAAGCTGGCTATTGTACAACAATATGAGTCCAACGGAAAACCTGTTGTACGCATTCAAGTGAGAAGTGAGACTTCAGCACATATTTTCGCCTTCAAATGCTTACCTTTGCGTTGCACGCTTACTGTGTACATGGCAATGTATTGATCAACTCATCATCTGCAATACACCTCGTTTGATCTCGTATGCCGCTTCTAATGTGCACTTCCGTCACGGTCAGTTGCATACGTGATACTTAGTGAACCTTTTATGTCGGTACCGGACACAAACTGCTGTTGGTATGCCAACGACACTGAGCAAGCTAGTTCCTCATCTCATCGCCGGAGCACAATCGCACAGTGATAATAACAGCAACAACAATCGAACTCATGTTCCTCTGGACGTTCTCTAAATAGAAGTACGCACCGGATCAGATCAACCGAGTATGGGTTAGTGTCGACTGTTTCCGTTGCTTGGGGATTTTAAACTTCCGAAACCATGCAGTACCCAACTTGATTGATTTCTGCCAAATTTGCCCACAGTGCTAAGCTAAGCTGAAACCAAAAGTTGTAGCGTTTCATTTAGCTCCCATGGAGAAACCGTTTTACTCACTACAGGTTAAGAAATAATTCGCATCGGTTGTTTGTACGCTCTAACGTTAAGCTGCACCACAATTGTTTGCTGTGTCATCTGTTTACTGTATAATTGGGCAAGCGTGTGATAGAACACATGATCCAGCTTGCGAAGACCAGTGAGCGGAATCTCACACTGCTCGCACTCCCCATTGTCATATTTACATCGAATGGGGGTTTTGTCGGCAAAACCGCAATTCATTCAACGCAAGTCACTTGTGGACACATAACGTGTCCTCGTCCTTTGCTATTGGCCATCGTGACCAATGTCCCTGGTAATTAAGAGATCCAGAACATTGGCTCACCACAGACCTATTAATTTCGTTAATTGTGCACTACCTGCCACCTGCTTCTCTCGTTTTAAGCATCGTTTCAATGAAAATATGCTCTCTTCACCTCCCTAATGTTAAGAACATCTGAAATTCTTGTGAAAGTCTGAAAATCCGTCTGATAGTTTAGTATACACTTTTGAGTGGATGATTGACAGGACGGCTTTCCGATGCTCAGCCTGTGCAGATCGGAAGTGAGTACAAAACGCTGGTGAGCAAACTCAGAGTCGGTTAACATCTGCTATCTGCATCACGCCTGATGTGAAAGATGTACAACTCCCTATCTCTATCGATCCGTCGCACTTTTACGTACATGCGCTTGCTTCTCGGTCCCACTCCCCTGGGACACCTCAGCAAGTCAGCAGTTCTTCAATCGATCGCTTTCCACAGGAACCCGTCTTATCTTTCACTGCCCCACCTTATTGGACATACAGAAGTGAACAATGCACTGTATGGATTCGCCCTGAAGAGGACTGTTATTGTTGTTAGATGATTCAAGCTTCTCCATAGAGTTGCACCAAGCGATCAATGCATTGTCACCTTGAATGGTCCAGACATCCTTACCGGACAATAGTGTTGATAAATGCTTTTGCGGTAAGTCTTTGTGACTTAACCCCATGACAATGTAATCCAGGGTGACTAACTCCCTTTGTACTATTGACAAGATAACAGCTCAGGCCTGAACTGAACTGCCGGGAAATGTCAGTGACAGGTGAATCGCCTACCCTTGAGTTTCTACACGTACACTCTTTCATCTGAATTTCACCGAAGACACCATACCCCAGCACTCCGTTCTCTGTGTTCTGACCAGTCGCCCACCTTTGGTCTCCGACTGTTAGCATACTGAACTCGTTAAACTTAAGCTGAATCGAATAAAATGGCCATGTGTTGAATGAGCACCATTCGAAGAAAAACCGTATAAAAGTTCAAGCGTTTGCTAATACAAGCTGTGCTTTCCATTTGTCAGGTCTGAGCCAACTAACTGATGCTAAGTAACTCTGCCCAATCTTTCCCATTCAAAATTGTATAGTACCACAGAAAACATGCTTGTGAAAGTCGTTGATGACATTTTGTGACGGTCCTTAAGTCTGTCAAACCCGACTCGCCACTTGAGTTTGTTGGTACCTCAAACTGCTTATCTAAAGCTCAAGGTCCCATTACTCGAATGCTTTTGTCATTTTCGATTGGCAGGTTTGCAGTTTCCAGACCAACATGTCACATGACAGCAAACACCTCGTTGGTGACTTACCTGATGATGCCTTTTTTCACCAATCTTATCCTCATTATTTCTCAATTATCCAATCTGTTCTTCTTCCTTCACCCACCCCGTAGCTTTGGCTTAATGTCTACACAAATTCGCTAGGGATTGGGGTCTATCACACTGGAGTGGTAGTATATGGAACCGGTAAGTCACAAGGAATTGTTTTCGATTCCTGTTACCCTATCATTTCTTCTGTCGTCTCCCTCTCATCGCTCCGTGCGATACTGTTTTCAAGATGGTCTACTCTAAATCAGAGCTTCATTAAAGCTGTGTTTTACTGCTTGTTTGTTTGCTTCCAGTAGGGGTAGTGTGCTGTCGGATAAGAAGATTGATGGAATCGATTTTCGTCCGCTAGCCGATTCGCAATCCGCTGTACTTTTCCTGTGATCCGATTGAAATCAACTCACTCAGTATGAATGAAACGATTTACTATTGTTGCTACTTCCTCCTCGGCCTTGATCGATTGCGTGACTTTTTGAATACCGCACATTCATCCAGTCACAATTTTATTTGATTCACCAGATTTCTAACCAGCTTGGCAAGCTAACTATCAGAGCATAACAGTCGAACTGACGAGTCACGGTTTCGTCAAAAAGATTAAGATGGAATGGTATAATGCGTGTAGAGATTCAGGTGAGCTTGGTAGTAATTGTCAAACGAGTTTTTTGTCCAGTCTCTACGTTTGCACAGGCTTAGATGGTTAGGTCATGTATTGGGGATGACAGCTAGTCGTCTTACAAGAGAGCACATGACTTCATTGTCAACGTGAATGTCACGATTTGTATTCATGAACTCGAATGTATCTTGCCGATTGTTTCTGCCATCGGAGATGCAGATGTCGAAGTTCGAGTTCAACACCTGATGACGAACTAAGAGATATTCAGGTTGCGAGTCAACGTGTCAAGTCCTAAATTGCAAACTCTTTGTAGTCAGTGGTAACGGTGCCCGACTACTAATCACACGGTTTTTAATTCACTCCCAACTTCTACGACCACTCCTGCCTAGGTTTGAGCAACCTGACAATATGCAGCCCACTTGCGACCTGGTACATATGGTTTGACGACAAATGTTTTCTAGCGTAAAGTTGACAACTGTCACTCTTAATCTGATATTTCCCGACAGATGTTTTAGTCAGTGATGATTTTTTATGAAACCGTGTTACTTCCACTCGTTTCCCACCAGTAGGTCAGCAAACTGCTTGCAAACCCATCCCGTTCAGTCACCTCCTCGATACGGCTTGTGCTAGGTTTTATATATGGTTGTGGTGGCACATGCTACGGCCGGTGGATTAGAGGCAATGGCAACAGCTGAATTCGCTTTGTTTGTGACCTCCGTGCAGGCGAGCGTTCGAAGTGCGCCTACCCGCATGACGTTGTGGCTTAGCCTCGTCTAGTCACGGGCTTAAAGACCGTGTGTAGGACATTTCGTGAGAGCACTGTCGTTCAGCCAAGGTGTGCGAGTAAACGCACATTGCGTTATGGGCTGAAATACCCTGGCGCATCGTCCCACTCAACTCGCGAGTGCGCCTGCTTGACGTGGACCGCACGCAGGTCCCATTACTTGTTCTCATTTCACACATCCGAAGTTGTCGACTCAGCGACGTGCGCTCATTTTTTTATTACTCTACATGCTTGTTCGTCCTGTCACCTGCACTGGATACGCTCTGGAATTGACAGCACACGCACGTCACTTGGTTTGCATGATTGTAACACTGATGTTACGAAGCTCAACGGCCACGTGCCGGATTGCTATCACTGTGTTCATCGATTGAAACTGTTGAGAAACGATGACCAAAAGCTGAAGTAATGAAACGTGGTAGGAAGGAGGATATTAAGGTGTGCAACAAGACTTAGCTCACTATAGGAGTTGACGATGAACGCCTCGGAACGCGGTTCTTTTGACGTTATTGTCCAAGTCTGTTGTGGAGATGGCAGACGCATCATTCTTCTTTCGTATCACGTTGAATATAGCCGCGTTGTGGTCGTCGAGTCGTAGTATTGGTGGGATGGTGTCTCAATTGTATACAGTACTCATGGTCGAAATTGAGTGCTGCATGTGTAAGTGATGTGTGTGCCGATATCCGTTTGTCGCAGTTGATAACTGGACACCGAGCTTGATGACACTGGGTCAGTTTCGCTGGGTTATTTAGTTTCGGGAGTTTTCAGAAAGTGAATCCGGAGAGCATTGGAGGTCGCCAATTGTGAATTGAAAAGTTTGATAACCACATCGATTATACACAAACTGTCGGAAACGTGTGCCCGGCAAAGACAGCCAATTGAGAAGCCTGATTGCTCCTGATCATTAAAAAGTTGCTTCAGTCTATTACCTGGTCGACGCCAGTTCTTATCATCTGTACGTGCACTGCAGTTACGTTTAAAAAAAACAGGGTGCAAACGGAAAGGGAGCAGTTCGTTTTTGACTAGTCGCCCTTGTATTGGGCACTCAAACCCCGTGTATAACATACTCACACGAATCGAGGCTCACTTTGCGACAATCATGGAGGGCTTTGAGTTTTGATGAACTGGGAATCGACCGCACATCCTGCTTTTTGAGACGATAAATGTCCTATACCTGTTTGATGAGCAATCTGGATAAATGGAAGAAGTGAATTGTTGGCCGTGTACACAAGTGTCATCCTGTCCTCGTTCTGAATTTCCTGATTAGCTTTGTCAACGCGTCACCAATCAGCCAACTATATATTATGCGAATTAACGTTGGATTCTCTCCCTACAGCTATGGTCTTTCCGTTTTTACCCCTGACTGGTTTTCAGCAGAAGCCCATATTTTTGCGGTTAGATCCCTTTTAAACTAACGAGTCCGCGAAACTGCTTAAACTGCAATCCAATGTCCAGCAGTGGTGTTGGTTAATTCCAACTTGAACGGCGTGAGAAATCGTGCTTGGGCCACCGGTCTCCTTTACCGTTTGGTGAGTTCCATATGACAATGGAATGAGTGGGTAACTGAATCCAGTTTCGGAATTTTGTGAGGTGTCAACGAGGTTTCGTAGCTCAGCATGAAAGGTACTTGCCTCGACGGGGCGTCCTGTTCTTGTGGCTAGTTCGAGGTCAATGAAATTCCGAATTTTTTTACCGTCAGATCCNGTTCAACACCTGATGACGAACTAAGAGATATTCAGGTTGCGAGTCAACGTGTCAAGTCCTAAATTGCAAACTCTTTGTAGTCAGTGGTAACGGTGCCCGACTACTAATCACACGGTTTTTAATTCACTCCCAACTTCTACGACCACTCCTGCCTAGGTTTGAGCAACCTGACAATATGCAGCCCACTTGCGACCTGGTACATATGGTTTGACGACAAATGTTTTCTAGCGTAAAGTTGACAACTGTCACTCTTAATCTGATATTTCCCGACAGATGTTTTAGTCAGTGATGATTTTTTATGAAACCGTGTTACTTCCACTCGTTTCCCACCAGTAGGTCAGCAAACTGCTTGCAAACCCATCCCGTTCAGTCACCTCCTCGATACGGCTTGTGCTAGGTTTTATATATGGTTGTGGTGGCACATGCTACGGCCGGTGGATTAGAGGCAATGGCAACAGCTGAATTCGCTTTGTTTGTGACCTCCGTGCAGGCGAGCGTTCGAAGTGCGCCTACCCGCATGACGTTGTGGCTTAGCCTCGTCTAGTCACGGGCTTAAAGACCGTGTGTAGGACATTTCGTGAGAGCACTGTCGTTCAGCCAAGGTGTGCGAGTAAACGCACATTGCGTTATGGGCTGAAATACCCTGGCGCATCGTCCCACTCAACTCGCGAGTGCGCCTGCTTGACGTGGACCGCACGCAGGTCCCATTACTTGTTCTCATTTCACACATCCGAAGTTGTCGACTCAGCGACGTGCGCTCATTTTTTTATTACTCTACATGCTTGTTCGTCCTGTCACCTGCACTGGATACGCTCTGGAATTGACAGCACACGCACGTCACTTGGTTTGCATGATTGTAACACTGATGTTACGAAGCTCAACGGCCACGTGCCGGATTGCTATCACTGTGTTCATCGATTGAAACTGTTGAGAAACGATGACCAAAAGCTGAAGTAATGAAACGTGGTAGGAAGGAGGATATTAAGGTGTGCAACAAGACTTAGCTCACTATAGGAGTTGACGATGAACGCCTCGGAACGCGGTTCTTTTGACGTTATTGTCCAAGTCTGTTGTGGAGATGGCAGACGCATCATTCTTCTTTCGTATCACGTTGAATATAGCCGCGTTGTGGTCGTCGAGTCGTAGTATTGGTGGGATGGTGTCTCAATTGTATACAGTACTCATGGTCGAAATTGAGTGCTGCATGTGTAAGTGATGTGTGTGCCGATATCCGTTTGTCGCAGTTGATAACTGGACACCGAGCTTGATGACACTGGGTCAGTTTCGCTGGGTTATTTGGTTTCGGGAGTTTTCAGAAAGTGAATCCGGAGAGCATTGGAGGTCGCCAATTGTGAATTGAAAAGTTTGATAACCACATCGATTATACACAAACTGTCGGAAACGTGTGCCCGGCAAAGACAGCCAATTGAGAAGCCTGATTGCTCCTGATCATTAAAAAGTTGCTTCAGTCTATTACCTGGTCGACGCCAGTTCTTATCATCTGTACGTGCACTGCAGTTACGTTTAAAAAAAACAGGGTGCAAACGGAAAGGGAGCAGTTCGTTTTTGACTAGTCGCCCTTGTATTGGGCACTCAAACCCCGTGTATAACATACTCACACGAATCGAGGCTCACTTTGCGACAATCATGGAGGGCTTTGAGTTTTGATGAACTGGGAATCGACCGCACATCCTGCTTTTTGAGACGATAAATGTCCTATACCTGTTTGATGAGCAATCTGGATAAATGGAAGAAGTGAATTGTTGGCCGTGTACACAAGTGTCATCCTGTCCTCGTTCTGAATTTCCTGATTAGCTTTGTCAACGCGTCACCAATCAGCCAACTATATATTATGCGAATTAACGTTGGATTCTCTCCCTACAGCTATGGTCTTTCCGTTTTTACCCCTGACTGGTTTTCAGCAGAAGCCCATATTTTTGCGGTTAGATCCCTTTTAAACTAACGAGTCCGCGAAACTGCTTAAACTGCAATCCAATGTCCAGCAGTGGTGTTGGTTAATTCCAACTTGAACGGCGTGAGAAATCGTGCTTGGGCCACCGGTCTCCTTTACCGTTTGGTGAGTTCCATATGACAATGGAATGAGTGGGTAACTGAATCCAGTTTCGGAATTTTGTGAGGTGTCAACGAGGTTTCGTAGCTCAGCATGAAAGGTACTTGCCTCGACGGGGCGTCCTGTTCTTGTGGCTAGTTCGAGGTCAATGAAATTCCGAATTTTTTTACCGTCAGATCCGTTCTAAACTTACTATTCCAGTAAAAATGCTTTCCTCCATAGTCCAACTGGTTCAAGCCGAGTCCTTTGCCGAATGGAGTAAACCTAACCCTATGTTTGCACATGATTTCAGAATTCATACTTCCTACAGAAATTCTCACCTTTTCCAACACTGTCGTGATTAGAAACTCAAAGAGACGGAGAGCACTTTATGGTCGTTGTTGTGTGGGGACGTGGCAAGAGCTCTTTTCTAAATGTTTACGAATTTTTGTCAGCCTATGATGACTCAAATGCAGTTCAGTCATTGGTGTAAATTATAGCTGTGTATTGCTGCATTTCCTGCACTTGTTTTTTCTCCATTTAACTGCAATCGTGCATCTGTCTTTTGCCCCCACTCCCGTCCTCCCCTGCGATCTAAAGAATATTGCTACGGTGGACATCCACTGGACTACTCAGGTATTTTCGCGTTGGTCCCACAGGACACCGAAGTCCTCGGACCGAACTACTCACACAAGTAAGTGTATGCAATCGAACTTGTTTGTTTCGTTTACGGCACTTCCATCTTCGCTTGTTGGCTTTGATTTTACCAATGTTCTATTGGACTTATCGGTCGCTTGTTAGTTCTTAGTGATTCAGTGTAATCCCATGTATCAAACTGCAGATAATCTTGGTAATCAATGTTATCGCTCTTGACACCTTTTTGTTTCGAAGGCAATGAGTTGTCCGGACTGCAGCTTCGCACACCGGAGTCCACGATTCACTCGGTGGTCACGCGAAGGTTTTCTATTTATTTGAAGTGTGCGTGAAAGTCACTCTAAAATTAACTGTCAGGCCTCTTTGGATTGTTCGTATGCACTTTATCATTGTCCTTTAAGGCCAGCCGTGTTGATTGTCAAATACCCATAGATGCGTGCATCGTGTCTACCGTCCCTTGTCAAACTGATCGATCCGCTTGCGCTAACGTGTACTCTGGTCGCCTACAAGACCAGGTTGTTTGTGTTGTACTTGACCGCATTGTACATGTTATGGCAATCACTCGGTGACCTGATTGAGCTTCGTGTTCGTGGCTATTGGCAACTTGCCTTATCCTGCCTTCTACATTGTTAGCGCGGTCGTGTTGTTCGACTGGATTGTAGCCACTACTTCAACTTTATCATCAAACGAGGAGCATAGTTCATCTCAACACTTAGCGACAAGCTCACAGCTAAATGACTCTTCAAAAAGGGGCAACAATGCAGAGACGAGAAAAAGTGCAGACGTAATGCAACAAATGTTGAAATCGAGACTACATGAAGCCAACTGGTACACCATTTGTGCACGGAACATTTCAGAACATTCTGGAAAAAAATATTTAAAATATTACGTACATTCGTTTCAACGTGCGCTTGTGAAGTTACTTTCTGGAAACAAGCAGCATTTAGTTCACTCTCGTTTAGAATTGGGACCTCGAGTTTGTCGAATTAAAACTATGGTTGCTCCGCTTCGTGAATAGTCATAAGTTCATATATCATTTTAGAAATGTACGTATTTTACAGTTTTGTGCAGTCTTCAGAGAAACTTCATTCATCCCATAAAAAGGATGCTCATACTGTATGAGTGTCAGAAAAGAGTAAGCATTTTCACTATAACATTTAAGTTTTCGGCAAGTACGTTAGAGTGAAGAAATACTCTATTTTTCGAGGGTCACCGAAGTTGACTTGATCTGCGGGGAGCTGCATCCAACAGTTTGTTCGGCTCTCCCTTAGTATAACAAGCGTATCACCATTGTAACAAATTTGCATATTTATCCGTAAATCCACTTTTAAAAAGATCGTTTCTCGGAGCTTTTCGAGTAACCAGCTCTAACACTCTGTCTTCATTCCTAAAACTCCACAACCTTGACGCACCTAACTGAACGTCAGTGATCACGGATTTGTGTCTGAGTGAACATGCGATTGATACACTCTAGAACAATGCGAAATCGCTTCTGTTGTTCTCGAATTCACGTTCGAGATTTCGTGAATCGACATAATATCAAACTGGTTACGAACGCAGAGGATGTAGAGACATAACAGACATCATTCATACAAACGTTGGATTTTGAAGCATGTAAAATGAACCAACTAGGGGAAACATTTCGAGAACAAAAATAAAGGAAGAAACTAAGCCGATGAAATAACGAAACTTACAGTGTTACTTTGTTCATGTGGGTCTCCGCTGTACTCTTTCTGTCATAGATTCATTCCAATTTGTAGTTATTTTCACATCCATGAAGGAGAGGTTATCTTCTCCTAAAACCTCTTCAGTGAATTGGATGTTTGAATACAGATTATTGAATCTGGCACAGAACCGCTTAACATGTTATCACCGTGTGGTCTATGGAGCTTTGTTGAACGTATAGATGTTTCAGCCGGTTGTTCCAGATATACCATGACGACTTTATGGAATTGTCAGTAAAATTTGATTTCACATAAAACCCGGATGCTAATCACAAACAGAGATTAAAGTTCGCAGACTCCACGGTGGGAGTTTTACGTTTTGCATGGATACTTTCACCTTCAGCTCCCTTAGGAAGTCAACAAATGAAAACGTTTCATTCTAGCTGTATTGTGCAATATGGTTGCGTGGTGACTGAAGCAATCTGGTTAATCATTGGATTAGTGTATGACTGGATAATATCGATCTCGGGGGTATACCTAGTTTGTGAGCTCTTAGCAAACCGTATGTCCTAGACAATCGGTGACTTATTTCCACTCGGTTAGTGAGTCTCTCCTGATTAGTTCCTCGGCATAATGTTGCTTGGTGTGTAAGAATGCATGACATTTCGTCGGTATAATCTGTTTTCGGCCGGCCTCCCTCGAAAGGAAGTGTTGGTTTCCAATTTCGTACTTATCAGAACTCCTCAACAGTGCATATCATTGCTATGAGCGGCATTTGACCTTCTGTCCATGCTGTTATGATGCGACCCCGTTGACCACCCAACCGTTGATCCCACATCCGGCCTGACTGAATATCATATATGTAAACGTTCAACCACGTTCGTTTATACGTAATATCTTTGTTGCCCGCTCGCCTCAAAAGGCGAAATAATAACTGATCCGGTAATTCCAATTACTCACCTCACGGTACTCACTTCAGATACAGGTTTAAATCATAGGATTCATTGAACTTGCTGACCAAATGCTAGATATGAGGTTGATAGTGCAGTGATCAACAGGGTTTTGTGGATAAGAGTTCAAACTCTGGCGTTAGTGAATCATGTATTAGTGAAGAGTTCTGACTTGAGCTAAACTCGAGTCCAGTACTTTTTATCTGAATACGGACTGTATATGGGTGTAACCCAACTAAACCCCTGACAATATTACTTAGCTTTGTTTAATCCGCTCACACTTGACTTTCTGTCCACGGGTAAACCGCAAATATTCCAGTCTTCCGACACTTGTCTCCTTTAGTATATGTAGTCCTTACTCAGCAACCAATTTTGCTCATTTGCTGTACGGCGGTACTGATGGGTCACAGAGACAAGTTTGAATTTGAACCAGCTAGCCGCATCTACGGAGCTTGGTTCTATTGTCTCCAATTGATCGCACAAATACTCGAATTGTATCTTGATTGCAATGTCTCACATATGTTGGTTTGTGGAATACTGCTTCCGTTTTCACTTTTGTTCCGTGAACGTGCCTCTAAGTTTCTGACGCAATGATCAAGGATAGGAAAGAAGATTGTTATTGACCTCACAGGTGAATGACGGTTACTGTTTCTTAACGTGAGACTCCGGTTTTCTTTATAACTGAACAGGTAGATTGTAGATCACGGCTGAGAACACATGCACTGTCTGCTGGCGCGCTGAGCGTAAGCCGATTGATTCTAATGCGACAGTTACTCATTATACTCATCTATTTGCTCCTCAAATAAACTTCGTAGACCGGTTTCACATGCGAAACTCAATGTATTTGACATTAATACTACTCTGGTGTTAACTTTCAAACGTCATCTCAACTGCGCATCGGTATCAGCTGTCTTTCCAAACTCTGACTCTTCTTGAATGACTTTCGGTCATCGTGCTTGGAACATACTATCATCCACAGATGAAATTAACTGAATTCTTTTCGTCTTTTCGCTACGGTAGAAAGAGTATTTTTGAAGTGCGTTGCAAATCAAACGGGGGGTTATTAACTGAGCAAGTCCTGGGCGATCACGTTCCACAGCTGTAAGATAAAACCGTTCGACCCGTGGTTTTGTGGATTACCAGGTATGGAACTAATAGTTTTAGAGACGGGTGTTGGCTATGAGGATCGAACAAGTTTATCCAACCGTTTAAAAATGCATAGTCTGATGGATGAGTCATACATCAAAAGTGCTACCCCATCGTTTGTCACTTCGTGTTTTCCTTGCGCCCAGTTAATTAGCGCAAGGAACGAGGTGATCAGTCGATGACCACGTATACGAAGGTGAGGCAACCACTAGTAAGTTAGAAACGGCAGATAGTGTTCGTTTTCTGGGTTGTGGTTCTCGTGATTCGCAGAGTCCGTGATTTGGAATGTTAGAAGAGGTGACAGCCGAGCAGATTTAACCGTGTGAACATCGTTGTCCTGAGGCTAAGTTTTCAATCAAGTTTGTACGTTCAATAAAACAGAAGTCTAAAGGCAGTTGTCACGTTTCTCTCAGCTGCAACTCGTTTTTTTATTCGCAACGTGTGGACACATTGTTATTGAACGTTTCACCTCAGCTTTGGGAGTTTCAAGACGTGATCCCCATCCTTCACCCTTTTTTCATCTTTAAACTAAGGGGTTTTCTCTCTTTCACTTCAGTCAAACATTAATGCAAGCTACTCATACATTGCTGGTGGCTATGATGCCTATGCTAAATTCGGTCAGCTTTGCACAATTTCAGCTCTTCAACCATGTGTTGTAGCCCCTCCTGTTGTTCATCAGTTGAGAGCCATCGTTTTCCAGCCGCTTTTACTTATATTAAGCAAGTATATTTTATTCAACAGATTTACATGGAATGAGAGCGCCGATGCGTTTTAAAGTACAACTAATCTTGTCGTCCGGAAAATTTTGCAATAATCCAAAATCCCTGTTAACTTGTTTACAAAAGACAGAAAACACTTCTTGAGGGTCAGTGTAATTTTCTGGGGGTAGGGTAGATTCATCGTTCGTTTTTCATCCATAGTAGACAATTCCGCTGTCCGTAATCCCTCCAGACTGTGCTTCTCCCCCCTTCTTTCCGCTGGTATTTGCGGTTGTATAAACCATTCTACGCATATTCAAGGTTCATACGTTCTGATAAATTTGCTTGTTTTCCGTGTACCTAATCCTGTCTTTCGTTTGCAAACGTTACTGTTAATGGACAACACGAGTTGCATGTTTCGTCGTTCTTTGCCGCTAACATGAAAGCCGCCTGGCACACTTTTCCTCTTTTATATGGCACTTCCAGTTTATCGGGACTCAAAATAACCAATGCGTGAGACTAGCGTGACTGCTGAACGTTGTTGACTTCAAATTGTGACAACCTTGATCTTTTGTATGCGTACACGCGGTATATGTGCATAGTGGATGGCACAGTCGAGGCAGTTTAAGCGTTGTAAATGCCAGATTGTATTACGTACTGTGTCAGCCACACGCTCGTCAATCTGTCAGCATTACAGATCGTGTGCTTTTTATACAAACTAACACCTAGTGTGACCTAGTTTAATGTCGGCAGGACAATGTAAGGTCGTCATACCAACTAGCCGGCTATCAAGATAAACGTCACCATCGAAGCAGTGTTGGAGGAAGTTTCTTCTCCAGTATGGGTTACCGTGATTAACCTTTACCAGGACAACTCTGAAATCAGATAATTACTTGAATAGAAGGTGTCATCGGGACCGTATTTTACCTCGTATCTCTGCTCCATGTGTTTCTTTTAAATTATCTGCCAATTAGCCACCAGTCTCTAGTAATCTCATCTCCGTGTGTATACATGCATTTTGTCGATGAAGTCGTTTTGTTGCTCGTATGCCTAATTACGCTAACTTATCCCAAGTAACTCCTATCGTTCTCGTTAGATTCGTGTATTACCACACTGAAGTGTTTATTAAAGTACACGGTTGAACCTATTCAAATGGACGAGATTTTGACGCCGTCATTGCGATCGATACAAACGGAGTGTGTGTTGATCGCTAGTACCTCCTCATGTGTCCATTCATTTTCTCCTAACGTTTTTGTACCCGAATTTGTTATCTAACATAAGCAACTTGCTAGCTGAACTGCGTTCCCGTTTAGTATTGTACTATATCTTTTGGAGGAAAGTGTACACATCTGTTATGTCTCGAACTTTTTCCGTTTAACTTTGTGACCTTTCTCAACCGCATAGTGTCTACAGCTTCCTTTATAGATGCAGCGAACACGATGTTGCTGTTAGATCCAGTCTTTCGTCAACCGACTCTATAACGTTTTTTTATGTTTTTCTACTCTTTCAGCTGGGCATTTCATCATCCGGAATGAATTTAGGCTTTCTTTGTTAGATTTTTTAGATGTAGAGCATTCGGTGAGTAATATTGGTGCATCGACACGCGCTTCTTAAGTTGGCAATGCTGACCGATTTCGGATCTGCTTGGTAGCCGTCTTCCATCATCGAGATCCCGTAACAATACTTGTGTAGCAGACCTCTTCGTTTGCGAGTAGTATAGTGCGTACCTTCGGGAACTAAAGAGCAGGTCTTAACGCCAGGAAGACGATGGGCCAGAAGCGACTATTGGAATAACGTATACGCATTATGGGGGGCGTGCCACCAAGGTGAATGACAATGTACTACCGCCCAATGTGTGTGAATACAAGTAGGCCGTGTAAATCAGTGTAAATGTTCGTGGTCCTATGTTTCAACATAACCTATACGGGATTTCATGCAATAAACGACTTCTCAAGCCAAGCATCTTTTACGGTCACAACAATATGACGTTCTCTGATCTGTTCACCTTAATCTCTAACTAACCAAACTCATTAGGAAGGTCAGGCGTTGCAAACAGAATGGGTCTACCACTGGTCCAAATTGTATTTACGCTCTGGCAGATGCCGTTCCCATCGTTTCGTGCTTACGGTTCGGTCCGGTATCTATAAAATAAAAAAGTTCTGTACCCAGTGTGTAACTTTGGTTGCAATCAAGGATGAGCATCGTCGTTTCTCTTGTGTGAAACAACTCGAAATACAACTCTATTTTTTTCATTGGTTCTTCATCGGAAATGAGAAAAAGAGCGAACGAATTCGGTCGAGAGTCAAACCATAGACAATAGCAAGCTGGTGTTTTGGGTTGTACACTTAGGGATGTGTTTCTATCGGTGTTACGTTGGCCTGAGAAGCTGAACCAAACAGTCCGTTTCAGTTTCTAGGTGTTGACTTAAAATGACACACTGATGGTATGTTTTGTGCATCGCAAAGCAACACGGACTGACAGCAAGCTATTTTTCTCAGTTTTGTGCCGTAATAACTTAACTTTCTCCGTCGTTTGATGGATAAGGCAATGAAAGTTCGCTCCTCTAACATTCTAGGTCTAGTATTGAATCCGATTGTTTCATAAGG
Source organism: Paragonimus westermani (assembly GCA_008508345.1). NCBI lineage: Eukaryota > Metazoa > Platyhelminthes > Trematoda > Plagiorchiida > Troglotrematidae > Paragonimus > Paragonimus westermani. Next base: position 30,095 of record QNGE01001564.1, read on the forward strand.
CGGAACATGGTCATAGCCGAACCATGCTGTCCAGTCACTATGTACAGTGCAGAGGCCATATCGCAGCAGAGTAATTAAATCATAGTCCTTATCAATCGTTCGGGCGCATACTTCCAGCAACTACGTCGCGTGGTTGGTTTACTGCACTACTTTTTTCTTTGAGCATTAAAATAAACGTCCTATCATAGACCAGTTCTTGCTTGTCGTACGACGGAATGTTTTAGTCGGACCACTAGATCTCTGCCAAGATGGAACAAAGCCTGGCATGATACCCGTAATTGTAGCATGTCTGGTTAGTACGGTAATCGCTTTGACCCTACGCTGTCGTTCTACAATCTACCAATGTCAAGTCGTTCAACCCAAACTGGGTGGGCAGTAGATGCTGGCTACAACTGAACCTAACCAATTTGTGCAAACCGTTCGGTTTCTGTGTCCAACTGCCCAGCTTGTAGATTCCATGCCCCCCCCCTGTGCTCTAGGTTCCAGCTTGGTGACAATTTTATTATTAATCTTCAAATCACATACCATCAACGTGCACTAACTGGAATCAGAGTGAACGTCATCATCATCACAGACAACAATACATCAGGGGTTCACATTGATGCTTAACTGCCACACAACCAAGGTGCCTACATCTTACAAACAAACAATCGGGCTACAAGTGAAAGTGAGACGTCATCAGCAAGACAGCTTCCTTACGGTTTTCACTGCCCAACGTCATTAAATGCACTCATTTCACAGACAACTGGACCAATCAAAGAATACATTAACACTACTGGGCCCGATTAGCCGCCATCTCACCTAACGTCTTAGGCAACCGACTCTCCGAGTCGCGAGGTCCCCAGCCCGGAAGATGAACCCGATCTAAAGTAGCCAACCTCTTCGTGAACGATTGCACTTCTGTACGCCAGGTCATCATCTGTCCTCCTCACACCCTAGGCCAATCGGCTGTAGTGTCGGCGAACAGTGCTGGGCGTGGCAGACGACTGGCTAGCTTCCTTAGTACATGATCTAACAGTCTAAGTCTGTGAAAATGTAAGGATCAAAGGAAGGAACTCGTTTGACATTCACTACCAAATACTGCCTGCTTCCTAACCTCCTCGTTGCTTACTCGCTGGTATCACTCGCTATGGGCGATTGAACACAGATGTCGGTGGTCAAGTACCTGAAGATGGTTCACGTCTTTCACTCTGAGCGGCCAAGTTTCGCTGCCATAGAGTAATATAGCCCTCACTGTTGTCTGATACACGCGACCATTAAGCATCAGGGCGATACCATAGTTGCCCTAGATTAGCAAACACCGCCCTAACTTTAGAGATACGCGCTTCTTTTTCATTCCCTACACCGCCACCGCTGATGCAGTTTCCCAGATATGCAAACTGGTCGACAACCTCCTTGGCTTCATTATCTAACACTAAATCTACGTAATCACGGCAATCTTGCGGAACTACTTTGCATTTTAAGTCCGCAAAGTGCATCCCGAAATACGTAGCAGGACGCGAACTAGCCTCTAGCATTGTTTGTGTTGCTTGGAAAGTGTCAAACGGCAACAGCTTGCTGTTAGAGTGAATATCTCGTGTTCGAATTTTATGGCTGTTGATACCGACCAGTGGGATACACTAATGCTTTCATTTCTGTTCACTATTCTGTCAAGTTTGTTAAACCTATCTAGCTGTAATGAGTTGATAAAGAACTGTGGAATTACTAATGTTCACTACGGTGTAAGTGATCAGTGCCCACTTTCCACGGTTAGGCAATATGCCAACACCTTTTTTCCATTCCACACCGTATTATTGTATGTGTGCCATTCCGCTAATCGCTTACAACCCTGGATGAACAGTTCGACTGTGTTATTCAAAATCACTCAACTTGATCTTGACGTGTCTTATGACTACTGCTTTATATGATAGATAGTAGTTGTGACTGGTTTTGTACTGGTTAGGCTAATCACTGGAAGTCGCTAGCAAATCTTACCCCCTGCTATCTTGGCTAGATTGGAATTGAGTTTGACAAATCATCAGTCTCTGATATATGGTAACGACGCTGATCATCCAAAGTTTGCAATCAGGTGTGAAATCTTAGGTGGTCGTGAAGGTTCCTGTGGTCCACGTGGGTGTGCGCTGTTTGATGACTCGTGTAATGTGATAGTGCACTCGTGGTAGAAGCCGTTCCAATCACACTGCAATCGTCAAATTATTACGTGTATTTTTAATTATGATTCTGAAGTGTACCAACTGGTATGATTTAATCCCACTTGGTTCCTTGTTTCTGTTGTGCACAGAACCACCATTGTGATGGGTCGCACAGATTTCACCGAGTCTGACGTTGCCCTCATCTTAGAAGACATGGGACCGTACTATCGAGGTGATCAGTATCACTTGCTTCATCGAAATTGCAATCACTTCTCCGATGCGTTTGTACAGGTAAGTTGTCCGAGCGTTGTTCTATGCTCGCATAGCTAGTTCCATTACTTTCGTTACAGTTCATGTGGACTGTTTTCTGATTTTTTCTATCGTGAAATTACGTGTCAGATATTTGATAGAGCCAGTTGTAGGGTATGTATTTGTATAGCGCTCAAATGTTTGACCACGGATTCCGTTTGTGTACCTGTCTACATTTCACACATCTGTTGCTGTTCGGTGAGATCACCATCTTCACTCTTAACCAGCTTGGACTCAACTAGCCTGAATCTCTTATATTATCTACGTTAACATGTGTATTCGGATAGTTCCTTCGAAATTCATACAATCGAGTTGCTCGAGGCAATCTAAACGCGAAAACATTTGACTACTCAACTTTGATTAGTCACGAGACTATCAGGATTGTTCTCTCAAATAGACCGTAAGTCGTGTTCGCTAGACGCTTAAAAGTGTCGTACAAATCAGTTTCAGCCCATTGGCGTTTTTTGGGGCACTCCCACGGTAAATTGACATACCGGTGGAAATTTTGCTTGGCATTTTCGGACTCTATTAATGTACGCCAGGTCTTAGCACAGAGTTGCCGATACGTAGCCTGTTACCTAAACGCTGGACGGAGAACTCTGATGCAGTTGAGTTTAAGACTTCTGCACGCCCAACATCCTCCCGAGGAGGTGTTAGGATCAAAACAAATCTGAGCTATCCCAGCTTGTAGATATAAATATGACTTTCTGCGCTTACGCCATCGTTAACGTCATACGTTGCGTCAAACATTTCAAGACTAGTTACAACATGCTTATTATTACGGTCTTAGTACTGTTAGTTTGAGCTTTGATTGAGTTCTTGTGAACAATTGTGCGTAGAATTTGCTACACGTGGGACGCCAGATTATGTAATCGTTTGACTTTCCGAAAGAGATATTCCTTTGTAAATGAGCTTTAGAAAACCGTTAGTATTCTCCAAAGGTGGTTGGTATTGTTGGATAGGAAGCATGCATGTCAGGTAGGACTCTGTGAGGTACTCAGCGAGCATAAGGCATTAATCGATCTTGCAAGCTGAAAATGTTGGCTGTCCACAAATGGTCGGTAAGGCTTTGCAAGCTTTCAAAACTTGAACCCTGTGAATGTGTTACGGAATCCAGCGCATGTGCCTGCTCAATCAGAACACCCGCAAGCCAAAAGCCCCACTTCTCGAGAGCACAGCTCTTTCTCGCAGCAAAAAACGACGACCATGCAACATGCATGAAGTACGTATGTCTTTGTCAACAGCAAGTCAGACTACGGCTCGGTACAGCATCCGATATTGCATTAATCTCTGATCGCACGTGCCACCTGATTGGTAAACCTGCAATGCGCCCGGCAACCCAGCTTGCTGGAATTGCTACTGGTGGTCGATTGCCTATCATTCGCGAAGTCCAGTGCCATGCAATCCTGAGCGGGACGTCAGTCAGGAGCACCTGCTACTTGACCCGCAATCCTGGCTTTAACATCCTTAGATTGGAGTGGATCGACAAACTGCATCTATTTGATGGACCATTGCTCCAAACTTGTAAGCGAACTCAAGCTCAGCAGAAGCCCACGATGTATCCAGAAGTCCACCTCCAACTCATAAACGCTGTCCAGCAGAGGCACTCGGATGTGTTCACAGAAGAACTCGGCTGCTGCACCAAAATGAAAGCACTTTTATCTCTCCGTCCTGGAACGAAGCCGGTATTTCGACCCAAACGTCCGATACCCTACGCTGTGCTGTCAATTGTCTACCAAAACTTTGAACATCTCCAGCAAGCTGGAGTGGTTGAACCGGTGAGCTATTCAACATGGACAGCCCCTATCGTCGTGGTCAAGAAGGCACATGGAACAATACGACTTTGTGCAGACTACTCTACAGGTCTAAATGATTCTCTCTAGACGCCTCAGTATCTCTTGCCGATACCGGAGGATCTCTTCGTACAGCGGAACGGCGGGAAATGTTTCGTGAAGCTTGACCTGGCCGAGGCTTATTTACAATTGCCAGTCGCCAAGTAGTCCAAGGAATTGTTAACAGTCAACACTCACAGAGGACTACCGATTCAACCGTCTGCCATTTGCTGTAGAGACGTCGTCAGCCACCTTCCAACAAGTAACAGACACGATGCACGAATATTCCCGATGCGACTGTCTACCTAGACGACAGTATAGTTGTGGGTCACAATGCAGAGGATCTGGAGCAAAGTAGGAGCCGAAGTAGAAGCCATACAAAGGATGCCGTCTCCAATGGACGTGCTAACTCTACGGTCTTTCTTGCGGCCGGTCAGTCACTACGGTGCCTTCCTCTCGGAACTCCACCGAACCTTTTGCTCACTAAGGATGTCACGTGAGAGTGGTCAAGGGAATGTCAACAATCCTTTGGTCGCATCAAAGCCCTGTCAACTCCAGACCTCCTGCTTATGCACCGCGATCCGACGCTACCGCTCATCGTAGCTGCAGACGCATCCAACTACGGAATAGGTGCTGATATCACAGGTTTCCAGGGGGAATGGAAAAGGCAATAGTGCATGCAGCAAGGTCGCTTACACTCCCTGGACTGAACTACAGCCAAACCAAGAAGGAGGCCTCACGATATTCTTCACAGTGAGAAGGTTTTTTGTTGTTGACGGATCACAAACCGTTGATTGCAGTGTTCGGTTCAAAGAAAGGGATCCTGGCTTACATGGCTAATCGCTTGTAAATATGCGCACTAATGCTTCTTGCCTACGACTTCACGATATCGTATCGTTCCACAACCAGCTCCGGCCAAGCTGACGCTCTATCCATATTCATCGGATCACGGGCACCGAACGACGAAGACACAATAATCGCGGCGGTCAACATTGAACCTGATGTACACCTCATCCTCAGCGAGGCTAATCGAGCAATTCCAGTGAGAGCAGAGATGATCAAGTAGGCGACCAAACAGGGCCCAAATTTGAGACAGATAATGGCATTCGTCCGCTCAACTTTGCCATATGCAGATCTCAATGGCGACTTACGGGAATACTTCCATCGTCGAGAAGCACTTACGATCGTGGACGGTTGCGTCATGTTTGCCGACAGAATAGCAGTCCCGAAAGCTCCCCAACGACAGGTGTTCAAACAATTATCCAGTGGGCACTCAGGGATCAACCAAATGAAGTCTTTGGTGCGCAGTTTTGTTTACTGGCCAAGAATGGACAAAAAGACTGAGCAACATTGTAAAAAATGCACATCATGTTGTCTGACTACGAAAAACCCCATGAAATGTTAACTGCACACTTGGCCAGCAACTCAAAGACCCTGACAAAGGTTCCACATGCATTTTTCCGAACTGCTAAATGAACAGACTATCTGGTTATCATTGACGCCTACACCAAGTGGCCAAAAGTTCACAGCCTACTACGGCCGAATATTAACGGTATCATACGGAGCCTATCGGAACTGTTCAGCCGTTTCGGACTACCAGAGACGCTGGTCACGAACAACTGTTCTCCGTTCACATCTTCATCTTCGAAAACTACTGCCAACGGCTAGACATCCAACACATGCGATCTCCAGTTCACCATCCTCAGTCGAACGGACAAGCTAAAAGGCTTGTCAACACCCCGAATTGAGCGGTGTTAGAGGCCAGAAGAAAAGATCCCTCAAGTCACATTTTACAGACTTTCTTGACCAATTACCGGACAACCCCGAATTCGAACTCTCCAGATGGCAAATCGCCGGCAGAATGCATGTTCAATAGAAAACTGGGAGCTGCCTTTGATATCGTGATCCCGCATTCAAACGGGAGGGGAGGACACAATGCAGGAATGGAAAGACAGTACAGTCGAAGGCACGGAGTTCGTGCACGATATTTCTTGATCGGCGAACCGGTCCTTGTACGCAAGTTTCATGGACCGATGAACTGGAAGAGAGGAATAATCGTCCAACGGAAAGGTTCAGTCCTCTATGAGATGGAAGTCGGCAAACCAGACAAACCAGATTCGCTGAAACTGCGGAGATACATTATGCGACCCGGTAGGAACAACCGCTCAGCTCGATATGTTTCCGTCCAAAACCGCCTCCTTCCTCGAGAAAACGATTTTATCCAATCAGAATGAGCGGAGATGTCGTGAACAGTCGAGAGGTAACTTTCGCTATTATCTCACCTGTTCGACCTTTATTCCAATATGCTTATTGGTGACTTAGTGACCTCAACTACTATTTATAGTAAATGTCCTTCGATTCGTTGATTCGTGAATGTTTGTAGGTCGCTCCGGACCATTTAAATACGCCGTGATTTCCTCCTTGTTGTACACGTTGTTCGAACGGAACAAGATTGAATTTCGCACCTGTCTCTTGGTTTGTTTTGGGAGTAATTAACGAAAACAGTCGCGTAATCTTCGGGACCAATTTTTTCCTTGTTAATTATTACGAGAGTCCGATTTCTGCCAAGCGAATTACTATACTATCCAGCGTTTTGTTTCAAGGGTTTACAACAGAATGCAGATACCACCTTTTTGGTAACGTGAACCAAAGTGTTAGACCAAGGTTTATATAGGTTAGTGTTTTTTTATGAACCATGGGGTGCGATTTTCGTGTTACCCGAAGGTTAAGAAAACCTGAAAAATTATGTTTTACATTCGCGAACTGTGGAATACGAATATTTCATTTTTACTTCCATCACTAACCTATGGGAGCAGCCAGGAATATACCTTTGATTCCAATCGCTATCTAGTGCCACGGTTGTCTGTCTTGTGAACTTAGACGACAAAAATGTACAGGAAAGATAGTGAATGTGACACAGAACCAAGTAACAGGAGAAATGGAAATTATAGAGTGGATAGAAAAATACGTCATATTTTGCAGCAATGTACTTTCATTTAAAGACTCGTGGTTGCTATTGCTTGAGACTATAGTTGAGTAAGTCTATACATCTTTGAAGATGTAGTCTTCGCAGTGTATGTATTTGGAAATGAGTTTAGCGTGCGGATCATTCAGAGTACAAACACTAATAGTCGTTATTCTTCCCTAATAGCTGGCTGGTACCAATTACAAAAACATTAGGCTGTGCACATAGCTTACCAGAAAGTCAGAATAACTGTTCACAAGAAATTTTGTACCACGACTCACTGCTAACCGATGCTTAGTGAACATTTGAAACCAGGCAAAGTAATCAGGTCAATTCCACTTCGTGATCCACGGGTTGCCTATGTGAGCTAATCGATACAACTAAATACCTTCCGTTAGGCAATTTTGTTGTGCCGGATTGAATCAGGTTTGTTTTTGAACCCCCTATTAGGTTCATTCATTCTGCATATCGGGCATCTGCCGCATTGGCCCACGTTACTATTTTCGCGGTTGCTTAACAGTACGATGTAACCACGATAAGTTTTGATGGCATTTCTTGTTGATTTTGTCATACCTTTCACCGTTTTCTTGCATTCCACCGAAGACACCAGGCATTACTATTTCCCTTACTTGCTGTTCACTCACATATAACCATGAACGCGATCTGTTCATCCAATCCATCTCTCATCAGACTGTCTCTACTGTGCGTGAAATTTTCGTAGTGTGGTATGGTCCTTCATTTTTCAATGATGTACATTTTTGTAACCTGTTATGTGTTAATCCTCTTCTCGCCTGTGTGTTTGGGCCTTTTTATCCTTAATATGCAGCTGCTGGTTTCACATACGAACACTATCAGTACTCTGACCATCTTTGGGGGGCCGGTATTTTTTAAAAACAGTGGAGTGGGGATGAAGCTAGATGCTCATCAGGTAGCATGTTGATGTTTGACTGCAGTGCTTGTCTCAGACTTCACAAGTATCATTACCACTATTTGCATCTACCCGCCCTAGTCTGACTGTGTTTTACCATCTATCTTTTTTCTATCCGATTTCACAGATTCTGTGTGGTTCTTCACTTCCAAAATGGATCAATCGATTGGCAACTGTGGGTGCCAAGCTGCCGTTCATCGAGCGCTCCATTCCGAAAATATGGCTGACCCCACGTCCCATCGAGGTCGGTGAACCTTGTCGGGTTTTCCCACCGATTATCAGTTTTATGAATGTTGTCTCTTTTGAGGCTATCATTTATGTGACTGATAGTTACGAGGAAGTCGACTGCCACCGACTAATATTTTGGTAGTTGAACATCTGTCGTTGTGCACAAGTATCTTCCTGACATTGTGTTCTTTTAGTAAGATGCCTTCGCCGATAGCACGGGCATTAAGTATACGATATCTTTTAATCACAGCCGAAATATGACTACGTTTGCTTGATCATGTGCACCACATACTAGGTTATTTTCCGTCTCTTCCCGAAATACTTGTTGGCATAGACAGAGGGTAAGAGCGGTATAGAGATTTTTAGACTGTGCCCCCTCACAACGCAGCATGACTGTGATTCGTGTGATTGAACGCTTCAGGTTGCTGCGTATTAAAATGGTGAAGGGGAGGATCCTTTTGTGATTTTCTACGTTTACCGGCTCTCATTTGCGACCAGTGAAGTAGGTGTTTATTCCGCTCTCCATCTAGCCTCTCCTCTTTGCTGGTAATTCGCCTTTTACGCCGTACGTTGATGAATGCGGTCTTCATGATATGTGCTGTGCTCACGCTACTCTGCTGATTTCGTTCTCAGCATGTGCAGCGCAACGAGTCACATGTTGCACCATATGAGTGTACTCGTCTTGGTTGGTAAACCTGTGACATTTTTCCGCTCCCGGTGGTCTCACTGGTCAATTTGTTTTCTACATTAGATGAACGTGATTCATGTAAACGATGGATTGGAAAGTACCGCACGCAGATTTTTTTGCTGAGTGAGAAGTCCTTTACCATAGGTTCACTGACGCTCATCTCTTAGATTTGGGAGTCAGGTTGTTTCACTCCATGATTTGATCAACTCTTAGTCTCGATTTCCTAATATCTGATCGCTCGAAATATGTGCGTGCAACACCTTGGGTCACACCCTCACCAACAATTGTTAAGCTGTAAGACTAGTCATCCTAGATTGTTTCAGCGGACTCCATGTAGTGTGTTTTTTGAGAAAAGTGGCTGGAATGTGAAAGGGCCTCAGAATGAATCCGATAGTTGTATAACCAAGTCTGCATGTTTTGGGAAACCCACTTATGTGATAAATAGGAAAAGTTTTCTCTGAAAGCCGGAAGAAATCTTATTGGTCAAACCGGACCTATAGGGTGCTCCCAACCAGGAAGGAACACTCGGAGTGGGACATTTTTGTGTTAGGTACACCCATCAAAGAAACGAACCTTCTAGGGTTATAAAGAAAATGCAGTTTTGAGTTTGAACTAGCTCCGGTTTTGTTGGACCAAACCTAGTTTGCTTAATCAGAGATTTTGGGACGCATCATTCATTACCTTATATAAATTCGACCGGGCTCACTTATCAGGCATCGATGTGAGACGTCAAAATCTGATATCCGCCGACTGAGAAATTTCGTTTATGACTTACTCAGCAGTAGTTTTGTGTCATGAAGCGCATCAAATCGACCCCCGACCAGTTTGTTGTTTGTAGATACTGCTACTGTTTGTCTCGGTGATTTACCCTCATAGTTGTGTGGCGGTTGTTTACCTGTCACAACAAGCTGTGAGCTGGCTGATAAGACTGCAGTATTAGGCATGAGCACGTGTTCATATCGGTGTCTTTTTCTACAGTTCCTATTCACATCAACTGGATTTAGAAACTAAAATGCACCCTCACATAGAAAAACTTTTGCTCTTCCCGAGAAGTGTCTTGTTGAGAAGAGTGCTGTATTGTGTATCCGTTATTATATTTTAATTTTCTACACTGTAAGACTAGCACTACCATTCGAGCAGCATGCTGGATCACGTGTTGAGGGGGCTTGACGAGATTGCTGAACTGCTCAAACCTACCAGGCAGCAGGACAAACGAGGGAACCGCGACTGAAACCCACCACGTTGTCTGTCTCCAGCTGAGGACTGTCAGGTTGTCCAAACCAAAACTTAACTAATCGATGTAATTGGAATCGAACCCCCCACTATGTACTTAGCAGTAAAGCATCGGTATCACATAATTATCCCAATGATCAAAGGAGTGTGTGAATTTGGACAATGATTGCCTTTCATTTTGATAACCCATAGTTATATCTTGTTCTCTCAGGACCGCTCACCTAAGACGCTGTGGTTGTTCATTGCCGTGGACCGTCATTCTTACACTGTTCTAGGTATCATATTTGGGGGGGGGGCAGTTGGTGGGGATTGTCAGATTGTGAAACTCTACCAAAAAACAATAATAGTGGAAGGAACCGTGACCTGAATTAATAGTCACTTGTTGCGAACTCCCCTTTGTTCGTATTCGGCTCTTAGTTATTACTGCTGTGGTAGATCTCTTAGTGTTTGGTTGAAAAATTACCAAATTTGGCCGTGATGGCCTCGCGTATCACGTGGCGATCTGCCCCGCTGAGCAATATTCGCTCACAACCTTTGAAAGCTTGTGTTGTACTGACAGCTTTTGATGATGTTGCTAACATTGCAAAAATTCAGTCTTGTGCCCAAAGTGGAGTTACATGCAATGTGCCATTATGTTTGCAGAAGCTGGACTGATGTTATGTATATCCGAAGCGTCTTCCATCCCCTTACTCGCTTAAATTCAATGTACCACACTGCTCTAACGGCTTTCTTCTATTGCGTGGTGTATCTGATACGACTTGGCCGTGTGCGGATCGTATGCTTTGTTGAGCCCGTCATTCCACTAGCAAATAGGTATGCCTAACCAAAACTTCGTCCTTAACGTCTGAAACACAGTTAGGCTCTGCGCGGGTATGAGATTATTTAGCCAGTGTTATTGTTTAGCCGGAACACGGTTAAATCAACGAGGGACAATTACTCATGAGCAGCATGTGAGATGGACGCCATCCTTCAGGTTACAACTTACTCTTGTCCTTCACGACATCCCATTGCAAATGGGAATGATGACAATGGGATCCCCTTCGCATAGCTTACCATTTTCCGCTTGTTGAATGCTGTTACTTCTGACCCATTTGATCTGTGGCGCTTTCATATCTTCGGTCTTTGTGAAGATCCGAGTTTTATCGTATGAACCGTTTTATTTTGCGGCTGTGACCCCTGATCCATTCGCCCAGAGCTTGCTCGCAGACCATCTGTTTTCGACCACCTATGTTCCGTAACTTTAGCGGTATGTGTTGGCAACACGGAATCTGCAGTGGCCAAGTTCATCTGCATGTACTCGGGATGAGTAGTAGTAGTAGTAGTAGTAGTAGTAGTAGTAGTAGTAATAATAATAATAATAATAATAATTAACTATTTGGCACATTAATCTCATTTCACAGGCTTCGTTAGCGTGAAGCCATCTTACGGATGTCAGCACATCGCTTTGGTATGCCTTGGCCTGTTTTTAAATAATGTTAGTTGGGCTGGAAACAGGAGCCTGGTGATCGATGTGTGACTTGAGGTAAAAGCGTGAAGCCCTAACCTGGAAGCCAGCCTCAGCAAGACGTTTCCTGTTTTCTGTCTGCGATCCGAATGACAGTGAACACTTCATTCAAGACACTGGCTGACATGGAGAGTGACGAAAATTATTAGTGGACGCACTATAAGCCTATGTGTGCCCCAATTTAACTTTGTATCTTTCTGTAGCTCTCCCTCTCATGTAATGCACACTTTCCACAGCATGTATGCTAGTTCGTGTGATCACATACATAGAGATTGCATTAAAAACTTAATTGCAGTCCGCGTGGTCAGCCAAAACTAGCAACTACTAGCTCATGATAGTATGATGCAGGAATCGCGAGTTTGTAGTGCGGAATGTAACAAACCTCCAGACGATCTGCACCTTCAGCCGAAAATGTATTTATTCTCAAATAAACATTAACAGCGTGTGATCATTTATAAATTTTGCTTGGCACTGAAAAGTCCCACGCTCACTGATTTAGTGGAAGAGTACTTAGCCAATCAGAAAACAATGGGGAAACAGGCCCCAAGGCCGACTTTTGCAAAGTGATGGCACAGGAGGACAAAATTTAAAGTTACAAAATATTTTTCCGTTAATTCTCGAAAAACAAGCCACTTTTGACGAAAGTGAACTTTCTTCAACAGTATTGTTAATTACATTTGTTTTGTATTGCTTTGTTCAAATTACTGTTGGAATATAACTGTTTTAAGTTGTACCTATTGGATGCACATTCTGCACAAAACTCCAAGTGACAACTGTTTTGCATCATCATGTCATACATGTTTGCCCTTATAGTTCACTCTGTCTCAAGACAAGATGGCGCCACAAACTAGTGCAAACGCGTGAATACCAAGGGCACTGAACTGATGCTTTGATCTGTTAGCCTTCGGTTTCGCTCGAATCGGCAGTGTTTACAGATCAACACACTAATATAGCTGTCCCTTATTACCCGCATGCGGTCAACCATCCGCTTACACTCCGCATTTTCGCGCTATTTGATTGGTCAAGTCTGGTCGGATAGAAATTCTTGGCTCATGATTTGTGAAGAACATGCAGTACGCACGCTAGCAAATTCCGCTACTGTTCACCACTTATCCGTTTCAGTAGCTGACATAGTTCGTCGTTTGCTATAGGTCCTTCAAAATGATGCCGCGAATCACCACCTTCCAAGGTTCCTTCATTCCCACTTGATCACTTTTGAAGTCAGTGCGTTATGTGAACTAAATTAAAACAACTTACCTTCGGATGTGGTTAATGATGTCATGTTTTGTTTGGTCATTGGATCTGCGTGTGTCAATGTGATGTCTGGTTCATGTACCATTTTGCTTCGTGGCCTGATGCCGCTGCTAACGTGCTGTTGTTTCGTGTGTGTGTGTGTGTGTCACCGTCGGTGGAGAGGTGACGAGTACGTTCGGCTCAGGTAAGTCATATCAATGTATTCATTGTACTTCTGTTAATGACTGCGTCGGCCAACAGCCTGGTCGTTAACAATAAATCCGCTCCTCTTTTCAGACACTTGAGTGTCTGTGTTCTTCAGCTTTGTCGGTGTATTGTGTGATGAATGGTCTGCCTGGCTTTTCGTAGTTCAATGAGAACTTTGCTTTCATCCCTATCCTCTCTGGGATGCGCTAACCTGCACTCCTATATTGCAGCACCTCTTGTATTACACTTCAGAAATCTTTCTTCCTAGTGTAGATCTCGTCATTGCAGCCTCTCTCTGTTTAGTTTCCGAGAGATAAGAGTTTCCTTCCCTTATTAGCCAATCAACTGGCTAACTAGCATTGGCCGGCTGGACAGAAAGGCCCCACTGGCACACCTCCCGGTCTTATTCCTCCGGGTTTACACTGGATATGTGGTGTGTTGGTGGAACTGCAATTGGTGCAGCGCAAGCCAATTGCAGTGATGGCTAAGCGCAGGCGTCCTTTGGCTTCGGTCACTGTGACAGGCTAATCCGAATCGGATGCCGCCAACCGTGTGTGTGTGTGCATTTGTGAATCCTGCGTGTAATGTGTGTAATTCTTGTGGTCAGAAGCGGAGGTACTAGGATGTTGTGCAAGTAAATCTTTCACGTTGTAACACTGGTTTTGGATGTTGGGAAGACTTGGCATTGAACCGGGCGGCCTGGAGGAATAGGATTCGAACGGGCGTCCGCAATTTCAGGAGCAGTTATTGCGCGGCCCAGAACGAAAGCGCGCAGTACGCAGGGGAACCATCGGTGCCATAAGTCGTGGTGACATGACTATATGGCGTTTCGATGTGTGCGGCCGCGAATGCGCCAGCTGTTTGGGATTAGTAGACCACCAACGTACTCACTGTGCGCCGTCACTAAAGAGACGACGAGTAAGTTAGGCTCAGGTAGGTCATATCAGTATATCCATTCCATAATAATGATTGCATCGGCTAAGAACATGGTCGTATGGCAAGTAATCCGTTCTTCTTTTTAGAAACTTGAGTGTCTGCGGTCTCCTACCTACTCTTTTCTGCAGCTTTGTTGGTCTATTGTATGGTGAACGGTTTGTGTGTTCTTTTTCGATTCCAATCCGAATTTTGTTTCTCATCATCGTCTTCTGTAGAATGCACTAACATGCACTCCTATGCTGAAATGCTCCTTGTATTACGCTTCACATATCTTCCTTCTTAGTTTAGATCTCGTCATTGCAGTCTCTCTCTCTGTTTACTTTCCAATCAACTGGCTAACCAGCACTGGCCGGCTGAACACAAAGGCCTCATTCACACACCGACCAGTCTTATTCATTCGGGTTTACACTGGATATGTGGTGTGTGGGTGGAACCGCAAGTGGTGTGGTGCAAGCCAATTGCGGTGTTGGTTAAGCGCAGGCGTCCTTTGGCTTCGGTCACTGTGACAGGCTAATCCGAATCGGTTGCCTCCAACTGTATTTGTGAATCTACGTGATTACACGTAGTGAATTCTGTCCAGATCCCGTTACCGGGTCAAATTAAAGTTACTACTTACCAGCATTCATTTTCACGTTTATCAATGAGTCGTATCGAGCCGGGCTTGGAGAACAACTTCAGTTCTTAACTACGCACTATTATGGTCGACGATTCTATGACGTAAATACTTAAACCAACACGCAGAAAATACTAAGAACGTTCACTGTTATATGCAACACCTATTCCCCAATTCGGTTAGAGTGAAAACCTCAGCATTAAAGGATATGTGGGTTGATGTTAAGAATGACCATGTGTGTGAGAGGTGGATATCCCTCAATTGGCCTTGAATGACTAGATTAAGGAACAAGCAACTACTTATCAACAAAGCTATTATCACCTCCGGAGAATGTCAAACTCACTCTCCAGAGACAGCTTGCAATACGTTGTGTCCACTAAAAACTGGAGGAATGTCCTGTCTTCTGGAGCCAGAAAATGTTATCTCAAAAAGAAAACATTCAGTGTCTGTCTGTACGACCAACAAAAGCGTGAATGATAAATAGCCTGGTCGAACCATACGTCTCGCACACATCTATCAGTTTTGATAGCAATAGCTACCAGTGAAGCCGGATCTCATAAACACTGTAAATGTCAACTGAGGATGCTGACTGTTAATCACGCAAAAGGTATTTCGTTTCCCTTTCTCTCTCTCTCCAGTTTGGTTGCAAAAGCTAGACATATCGCTGGTAAGTTTCACCACAATTGATTGGTGAGTGTTAAACTATTCAAGCTACTCGATGCTGCAAATGAATTCGTTCGCCCCAAATTTAACAGAAAATATGTTGGCTTCCGTCGACGGCACGCGCTTTGGGGGGTCATCGACCGTTATAGTACATCATATCGTTCAATGTAAATAAATTCTGCCCTATTATACTATGCAAATTGTGATACCAGATTTTGCGTAGATTTTACAGGTTTAAGACATCTCAGTACCCAGTTCTTGTACGACAATGCTTGATTAAGCTCTCCCTCCGGTTCTCTGCCGTTGTATCACCGGACCTAATAAAATCCGATCTAGCATTCATTTAAATCCATATAATTATCACAGCGAGTAACGCCGACCTACGCTTAGTCCTAGTCGCTAATATAGCCTCATTCTCCCTTTTTTCGTAGGAATTGGACGGTTCTCAGGGTGAGCCCGTCCCAGACTGCTCATCTATCTCTTGTCCTGTCCTGACAACTGGAACTCTGCGACTGCGCAGGCGTCCACGTTTAGAACGCAAGGGCTCGTCTAGCTGTCACACAGAAAGACGCGATTCGTCAGACGTGACATCGCGACTACGAAATGGCCACATCCCTTCTCAACACATTGACACGCAATCACGGAACGCTTCGTCACTCAAAAATTTGACCCTCTCAGAAGACAATTCGGACTATTTGTCTGGTGCTTCTCGGCCTCTCTCGCTTAGGTTGTTACATTCCGAAAATGATTACAGAAATAGTGCCAAACAGCGTCTTGATCGAACTTATCCCTCTGGTATCGACACAACTAGTCATGGGAACAGTTCTGCAGATGAGGACAATGGTAATGGTCAGCGAAAAGACAGTTTTGCCAGTCGTTTTTCGCTTCCCCTCTCCAATTTGCTTGCCTCACGACGTCCTTCATCTGTTTACCTTTCACCAGTATCCCGCTTTACTGGCCGATTATCCGTATGTTCCACAATCTCAGAGCACGGAACACTTCAGTTGTTTGCTGAATCTAGTGAACAGTATGCCAATGTCAAAGGTTTTGCGCATCGATCTACAGTCCCAACTCTGGAAAACGCCGCGTGTGTCCAGCCCGATTTGAAGACTCCTACATCATCGGGATTTACACCAAAGCAATCGCACTGTGCCTCAACCCCGTCTGAGCAGTCAATGTGTTCCTCTAGTTGTGCTGGTGCTTTTGCCTCGGGTCTCCTCAATCGACTTCAGAACTTGTGCGGAACCTCTCAGACCAACGATTCCGTTAGTCAAAATCCAGTCTACGAAAGTTGACTTCATTCTCGATGTCTCCACCTAGTCCTCTTCAGTCCCCCGCTCAGCGTACAGCTTAAGATTTCTTATGCTTGATAAGGAACAGTTTAAATACGAGCATTATCTCCTGCCCATTTTTGAAAGGGGCATTGATGTCTGTATGTGTTCCACTTGAACCGTGCTCAAGCGTGTCATAGTCTGCCTTGGTTCTGTCTCCGTCCGAATTTTAACGACTGGGCTGCTTCATTTTTTATCAGTATATCCGGACTTATGACCGTCCAGACCTACCCAGGCTGCCAATTAGGATTTTCTCAATCATCCATGTTGTGCTTCCTAGATGAACTATTATTTTCGGTGCTGTTTTACGGTGAAATCTGGTTGCTCTCTTTTCATTTTTGCCCCCCCCCCTCCCGGTTTCATACAATTCAGTTATCACTCCACAGTCGCTAATAATTCTTATTCAGATTCCAATACGTGTGACTTTCCAGGCCCAGGTCAGCTGATCATCACGTCACTGCTACTCCACACATTCATGCGCACGTTTATTCGTTTTCTCAGTACATTTCTCCTTTACTTTTCTCCTCGATTAAACTCAATCTCAGGAATACTGCTAAGGTTCACAAAAACTGCCTATCCCAAACGGGTTTGGGAAAAATGAAATGTGATTTTTGAAGTGCTAGAATGTATGGGCAATCTGAAAGGCCTCTATTAAGATTGCAATATGCTGAAGCTGATACAATTACGTTATTCACATTTCATCCATAGGAATGATCAAAAACATACTGGTGGTTTTGGTTGTCAGGTCTTCATTCCCTTTCGTAGCCAGTGACATCCTCATTGTTTCCGTGTAAAAATACTGGCTCGGTAATTCCCAATACAAATGTTGGATACGGAAACACTAATATTGATGCTAGTATACTTGAATTCTCGACAAATCCGAAAGAGTTGAAAGCTGAAACTTGTTAAGCTCAGCTTCATAGCACACAGTGAAGTGCACTGGGTCAAAGGTCACAAGGAAAACTGACTGATGTGTTGATTTGTTCAGCTCACTGAGGGCACAGTCAAATCAAAGAAGTCTGCTCAATCTTGAACAGTTTCCAGTCAACCATGTGCCGTTAATCTTTTTTATTCTTATTGCGTTTAACTTTTTAGGAGCAGTGTTGTTCAATTTGCCGTTTACCTCGGCAGTTTTTTTAATTCTCTAACAATATTGTAATCATGAAAAAGGTGTCACCTATATACAAGGAACTAAAACGTGCCAATTTGTATGGTTAGCTCTCTCTCTTTCGTCTTTATAAATGTCCTGTTTGGGTGGGTTCATAAATTTTTGAAACCGGTCTTGAAAGTTTTGTTAATTTTAGAACGAGTTCGACATGCGAACCTTTCTATCTTCCTACAGGAAACTAGTGTCATTCAAAAGCGCCCAAGCCGTGTTTGATGTCGCGTCTACTGCCAAACGATAAGGCTGGTCACGCGTTGAGGATTAATTTAGTTAGCCTGGAACTTTTTGCTGATGCGGTTGTAGTTCAGACCCATATGTGGTTTGTATCGCCCTCACTTGTCTCCAGTCCTTGGCCAACACAGCTTTTGTAACGACGTTCCAAGTCGATTGGGTCTCCATAATCAAAACAAATTTAATTCGGATTTCTACCAGACTAATTTTATCGAATGGTCATAGTTGTCCATCGTAATGAAAGCTGCTCACAGTCAATAGACAACATGCGCAAATATCAGGGCAACGACGTAATGCCTGAGTGGGCATTTTGTAAGTTGCTATCTGCCTCTGACGTTATCCACGCATGTGAACTATAATCGATAGATTGCTTCAGAGGCGTCATTTCTGCCTTTTGCTGTCAAACTGTGCATCATGCTGTTTTCATAAGGTCTACCGAGAAAGAGCATGTTCAACCCTCCGGACCGTTCGCATGATAACAAAAGCATGCGGTCATCTGAGTGAATCCCTAGTCAACGGGTTTGCTGTAAATGTTGACACTTGGAGCACACGTTTGTATGTCATGTGGATGCCGTACGGACACGGTGCGTCCACTGGTTGTCACAACGCCAAGCACTGTGCGAGCAGGGTGGTGTTATCCGGTGCCCCGATCAGAAGGGCAGCTGGATGTTGGCGACTTAGCTTTGTTTGTTTCCTGCGCCCTTTCGTGCGAGCTCACCAACCACTGTGTACCAGCCTGTTCATATGTACGTCAGCTCGATTAGTTTTGTTCGCCGTAAACTCAGATAGACCTCATGGGACTCCTTCAACTGATATCAGTAGACGCAAAATCGATATTGTGACACGCAAAGGTAATACTGGGTTGCGTCAAAGTGAGAAAGTTATAGAAGCTCACGATCTACTCAAGGAGAATAATTGTTAGCTTAAGTGCTTAGTTTACTGATGACTAATGACAGAGTCTGTTGATCGTCCAGGTGGTCATGGTCCGGATATCGGCACGTTACTTAACTTTGAACAGTCATGCTTGCCTTATTGACACTTTTACTTTTCCGCTAACTTGGTTGTGTTCCTTCTACCCACGTCGTTTCGTTGCAAATATCCGTACTATTTCTTGTGAACAACTGAAGCTCGTTTTTTTTCACTAGCCTTGTCTGTGAACAGGTCCTGCTTTGTTTTGTGTTGGAGGTTCCTATTTGGATCACGTCTCAACGTTCATCATAGTTATAGGAACCAGCGTTAAGTTTCGAACATCGTACCGTTATGGTACCGAAAGGTTTGTAGGCAAAACAACCGGCTCAGAAAACAACTCATCAGTGTTGATCGCTTACGCGGCCCTGAAAAAATCAGGTATTACGGAGATTTGAAGGAGGTGAAAAGTTATCAACTAGGGCTCCCTTATCTAAATCTAGCCATTCAATATCAAGGTGTCTCTATCGCACTAAACAATTGGTGGAGTTACAAGTGCTACTAAGACAGCATATGTCGGGCAGCCTTCATTGTCCCACATCATTACTACTCTGCCTTGCCACCTGGGGACCTCCCACGTCACTGGATCCTTAGACTATCATTTCTCCCACCGTATCTAGCACCGGTCTTCCGGTTTGGGTGTTCAACTAAACGATCGATCGGTTTCTCTCACACGCAGAAACCTGCCCTGCCCAGTCGTGCTACACATTCACTTATTCGCCATTCACGCTCTACCAGTGTGATTCGGTTGAGAGTAGTGTTTACGGTAGCACAACACCATTCTCGGATGATTAGTAGTTGTAGTGGTAGTAGTTGATTTCATGTTTTCCCACCAATTCATCGCGGGACCTGCGACCAGCAAAATAGGTCAAAGTATGGCAGCTGGTGAGTTGACATTCTCAATATTTGAGTGTCCGCATCTATGTATTTTCACGATTCTGCTAGTGGTGGTCGATCAAGGTGACACAATGCAAGTCGACAGACCATCGAAAACAGATCCGATTTTGGCTCAGTCTGTTCCACTTTCGACAATCAGCTTACTCTAACTGATGCAGCTCAACACGTGCACGGTGAAAAAGTGCATGGGATTCAGCAGCCCGTTGTACAGCTTGAGTTTATAGATGGAATTATCGTTTCGTCTTTGTATGAGACATTCCAACGCTTTTCGAATGAAGCTGTTTTCCCAAATCGTCAATCGACGTGTGCGTCACCGGAGTGAAATTCCTTTCTCGGACGGTAACTTCTGTGCGTGCATAGGGAATCCATTCCTTCTGGATCGGATCGTTCTGGGGATAGCGGACGAAAGCTTTGCAAAACGCCTCTTTCCTTAAAGGCACTAGACCAGCGGTAGCACTGAAACTGCTTTACTCTAGCTAGATCACTCCTGAAGTCACACATGGTTTGTGCGCTGTTTCGCGCATCTACCGGAATGTTCCAATCAAACAGCAACTTTGCACTGACAAGCAATGCGAACAAAGAATTTCATCAGACTTGAACATGGTTTTGTACAAACTGTTCGAAGGTACGGATTTTTCTTTCTGTTGTCCCTTGTGGAATGTGAGCAAGCCTTAGTTCAATTGGCGTACACGTGCTGAACGATTTCTGAAAAACTCTGAGCCAAGGAAATTCACACCAATCTGATGTTTGGTAATAAACTGGTACATTTTCGACTAGATTTGGACATCAATTCGATTTGGTCTCTTGGTTTGGTCGGTGTCAACCGTACTTGCTTTATCCATGCATGAGCTGACGGTCGATATTGAGATGCCATACAGCGTTCGGGAAATTCGACCGTTCCGGATGAATTAGCTGATGCCTTTGTTGACAGTTCTGGCTGGAAAAGTCCCGGATATGTTTAACAAAACTCTCCCTTTACACTCCGAGGGTGAATAGTCAGTCATTCCGTTTAACCGGGTCATTGTTTATCTTTATTTAAAAGCAATGGCTAACCCATAAAAGCTTAGCATGAAAAGGTACGTTTAACAAAACCAATCAGCTTATTAAAACGACACCAATGATGTATTTCGATCATGCCGGAAAAGAAAAGGTACGGGCAAAAACTGATTAACGCTAACTCGATCATTCTGAAAGCCCTCCTAATGAGAAGTGTGTGAAACTGATTTTTTGACTTAACGAACGACAGAAATAATGCAATGCAAATAGGAATAGAGACGTTCGAGTCGGTAATCAAAGTACTGGTAACTGGTTAATTCCCAGTTGCGAAGGGGTTCTCTAGTTGACGTTTTCGACTAGACTGGAACGTTCTGTTTGTGCAAACGCCTTAAGCGTTGCAGGGTAATCGGGTCACTGGCTCAGTCTACGGTTGTTTCGACCTGTTAGAAACCATAAATGGTGTATTACTTCAAGATTATATCCTATTATGCATCGTCTAAACAAAGATGGTGCTGTTCAAAATATGGCAGAACGTAACCGCTTGACAACTCTCAAACGCTCAGTTATTAGCATCGAAACACTTAGACTGAATGCTTTCCACTACATCCAATAGACCTGTACTTGCTATACACAGCCCAGCTGATAGTCTTTTGGCAGGGTTGAATAGGTCAACGTAGGTATTTTCCAGAGACGTTTGCACAAGTCGTCCCATCCATTGGAAGATGCCAAACAGTTGGCGTTGAAGTGACATTTCTTTCTTAATACAGTCATTTCATTCTGAGGTTTATACCCATATATCTCCCCACATGATGCGTAAAAAAGAACCATCAAGCAACCCGTAGTTCTTTAACGAGGTTCCCCGACTGCAGTCACCATGCTGGGTCAGTTTCAGTGGGCGGCCGTAGGCTTAAATCCTGTTACAGGTGACGAACTATTCGAATGCTTCGGACGATCAACTGAGGCCACGGAGGTGCCGAAGTTTTGTAATGTTCACGGACTGCAATGGAGTTATGGCAATCTTTCTATCATGCTTCTGAAGATGCTGATCGAAAAAGAGAAGACGTTTCTACATAGCAGATTGATTCTTTCGCAGACTACCATCTTTTCTTAATGATATGCCATAGTGCTTCCTGTTTTTCTGGTTGTAGGTGGAAAACCGTATTGAAATTCAAAGCATATGCGCCCAGTAATCGAGACAACCACTCTATCTTGAACACTAATTGCCATTCAGACGTATCGGTTGGACGTTTCATAACTCAAAGTGCAAAGCGACAGAGGCATTAATTGTTTTTTTGTACTCAAACAAGATGAAATGGCATACCTAAAAGCAGTGACTTCGTATGTGCTTCAATCAAACCTTATTGGCAAAATAAGTTTAAAAATGTGATACAAACTTCAAAGTATGCCAATTCCAACTATCGACCTCGTGCTGTATTCGATTGTAAAGTGTTGAGGTTAAAATGATTCATCGAGACGCAAATTTGCTTCTCAACTGCTATCTTTTTGTGAACCTTCATATGAACAGAAAGAATTTTTTTCAACTTCGACTATTCATAGCCGTTAGCAATGGTTTGCTTAATAAGATCTGAATATGCACTTTTCCGAAATTTGAAAACTGAGCACTTTTCCCTAAAATTAATCTTTTTAGTGCTCTTGTATCGTAAGCTATTTTTCATTTGGTTGCGTACGTTTCCAGCGCTGCGATTTTCATCGAAATCGTCTATTAGTGTCAAACAATGGTCACCAGGTTTGTAGTCATTGGATCGTGACGTTATGACAACCTTCTGAGAATTCTGGTTACCTCGTAAGGCGAACCGTCCCAGTAACTTCATCCCTGAGGTCAATGTACTGTTTCGTTCTCACTCAGTCGGTGTACTAAACCATCCGCTCGCTGGCGTGCACCACCGACTGTTTGTTCATCTGTAACCGTTACCCTTTGTCTTTGCGAGTTGTGCTACCACTCTGCATCCGCGTTTACGTGCGAGTACGCATAGCTTTGCACACGCGGATGGAGTGCCGGTGTTTCTCAGACATCGTGCAATGTAAAACAGACCTCCTAAGTCAAAAGCATTACGGGCGCTGTGCGCCGTAGAGACTTTGCAAATTCGGGTCCGCACGTTTATTGCGAAAATCCCGGTGAGCTATCGGCTGCTATATCCCACGCATTTATCAAACGTCTCCACGTTATTTCGTGCCAGCTTCAGCGAACTGAATTTCAACATCGTTTAGCATTGCGCGTCGTTTTCATGTCTTCAGTTTCATCTTCGTTATGCCTCATTCTTTCCCATCTCCTTCCTCCAACTTCCTGTTTAATTGCGGTTTCCGTGGCTGATGTTATCTCTAACCTCGGTTACATGGGACCTTCCTACAATACGGCCCCTTACGAAACATCTTCGCCAGGCTTGTCCAATTCCGGTTACGGGCTGAACGCACTTTGTCCCCCTCCCACTTCAAATTCCGACAGATGTTCCTTCCAAAGCCACTTTTTGTTCAGCATAATTCTGCCAAGTGGTTTTCTTAGTTCTTCTCTCAGGTGTTTTGTTAATTGGAGCAAATCATCATTCGTGGATAGTGAGTCTCTTGTTCTGAAACTGAACAACTTTTGATCATGACTCAGGTTCACACATGCTGTCAGTGTATTGCGCTTCTTCTAGAAGCATGAAATTCGAAGCTTTGCTTTATTTGGCTCTGAGATTACCAGTATGCTGGCTGTGGCATAAGCTGGTCAGTGTTGCCTATATTCCTGCTACGTAACAAATTGTTGAAACCCTGAGTTTGTGACTTCTGAATCGTTGTCTGCGACGACCTCTCATAGTGTTGTGTGCCGTTTGCTCTGACATGTCAATTTGATTATCACCGACAGATCATTGACCTTAAAGTAGTGATCATAAATGTCGATCGCCATAAGGCAGTTCTGCCTACCCCTTTATAGGTCATCTGTGCTAGCCACTTCATTTTGCGGGCGGTTTGAATTTTGTGCTAGTAAACAGGAAGTATGTAGCTTTAACTTTGATTCAACGGCGTCTGAAATCCTGAAGACTGGAGGGGGAATAAATTGCTTGCAGAGTAGTTGTGAGTCGTCCCCACGATTACCAGAGGGCTTGCGAAGGAGAGGTGAGTTACCAAGGGTACAGTGTGATGACGCGCACTTCGGGTGCGCTGCATATGGGTTGTTCACTGGTAGTTTATCCTTCCGCTAAGTGTCGTTCAGCTTATCAATCTTATTTGCCGAATACCTTCAGCTGGAACTTCTCTGATGATCCCGAACCCGAGTTACGTTTCAGATGATTACTGCTGTAGCGACAAGTAATCGTTGGAAGTTGGAACGGTAGTGGTTGACTGAGGTATTTTTGTGATAACACGTTCGTTTCTCGATGTAGCCGGCTGCATAAGATAGTTTGTCTTGTATGCCGCGTATGAAGGTCTCTCCTTGGTTTCTGATATGTTGTTATGAGGGAATATAGTGATTCATGGCACGGTTGGTATTGCCGCGACTATAACAATCATACCGACTGCGGTAGGCTTAGAAGTCAGAGATTTTACCGTCAATAATGTTCTTGTTATTACTAGGTTTACTCTGTTGCTCAGTAAATTATGCATTCGCGTGTACGTGCATTCTCAGTATTTCTCTCTTCCATATTTCATGCAGTGATAGTTGTTTTCTAAAGCTAAGACAACCGATAATCATTGTTGCTTTCAGTGTTCTTACTTTTTGATAAGTTAGTCAGTAAGCTGCTTTGGAAAGTACTTTCCCGTGTCTGGAGCTTGTGTGTGTGTGTGTGTGTGTTAAAACCGCGAATATGCGATCCTAACATCGCTGTTCGTTTGATCTGTAGTTAAGTGTCAATCCAAGCACTTCATTCTTAGGGTTTCCGGTGACACCGTAGCTGAATTTCGTGGGCAAACTGAAGTGGGAATCGTACCGAGTTCCTGAGCAGCGCAGTATTCGCTCGACTGGATCCCAATGAACGGTTGCTTGTGCCCCAGCATACTCAAGACATCGGGTAACTTTTGTTAATGCAAATCAGAGAAGCGTTATGCATTCAACGAATTGGATGCTACCAAAAGTGTGTTCTACGATACCTTCGTCGACCTTCTGGAGCAGAATGAAGTCTGACGTCATACTAGCCGGGAGGTTGAATACTCAATCTGACAGTCTTTTACCACATGAGAAGCAGTTAGGTGGTATATTTGTTGTTCGGCAGCTCTGCACACCTCATGGTTGTTGTTTTGTTAATACCGCATTTTAACGCAGAAATGAAGGATTCTGTCACATGGAGACTGTCTTTTGCATCTCAACCATGGACACACGGCAGTCAGTCACAAGTAACTTCACTACAGTAAGGACTGTGGGGTCATTCTGAGCAACCACCGGGATTGTTGTACATGTCCGTTTCACTTAATCAGTCGATCAAAGATCACACACTCGTAAACGCAAGATACTTAACTAGTATTCGAACGAGGA
The DNA here is from genome assembly GCA_008508345.1 of Paragonimus westermani. Taxonomy (NCBI): domain Eukaryota; kingdom Metazoa; phylum Platyhelminthes; class Trematoda; order Plagiorchiida; family Troglotrematidae; genus Paragonimus; species Paragonimus westermani. The sequence goes on from QNGE01001564.1 coordinate 55,617, forward strand.
GACTGTAAAGAATGCCTACATGGAGGCGTTGGTGAACAATCTGCTGAATCACAGTCAAGAGTGTGTGAAAATAACGAACACTGGAAACAAATCACAGCAGCTGTGGAAGCTTCCTGTGAGAAGATATCGTCCAAGCGAACTGTGCAGTTGTGACAGAATTGGACTCCCGTCACGTCAGCAAACCATGTGAACAAGCGTCGCTCGATTCCACCTGGCTCTGAATATCATGACAACCGTTGATAACGCAAGCTGACCAAAGGTTTGCACTTAGACCGTGGAGACCCCTTGGTTGAGTAACAGAAGGGAAACAGAATAGCATAAAAACTATTCTACTTGACTCGTCGTCGATTCAGAGTAAATGAGACTATATGTGAAAAAGATGGTTCACTTATCACCAGCCATTAGCGCCGACTTTACAGGTGGGCTGAGCATTTTGAGGAACAGTTCAGCTGGCCTCAACCGGACCGTGTAGACTGCCCTCCATTGGAAGCAGAAGTGGTGGTAGAGTTTAACTTATTGAAACGTAGCAATTCTCCCCGAACAAATCTTCTTTTCATTTCAAGAATAGTGGTCAAGCTTTTATGTCAGAACTGATGAGCCTCCTCCATTTTGTTTGCGAAACTTAAAAGATACCTCAGGATTGATGTTTGTTAACAGTAATTCCTGATTTTAAAAAGGAGAACGGAGGTCTACAAGACATCCATCGGGGCATCGGTCTAGAGTCTGGTGCGTCCAAGTTACCCACTGTTTCCATTTTGGGTCAGTTCACCAGGCCCAGAGGACGTCAGGTACATGAACACTGGGCAGGATTCCGGTGCATTTGTGGGTGTGTTGATCACATTTTTACTCCTCGACGGATCTTGGAATATCATCACTCTTACAGGCAACCGACGTTCGTGGTGTTTTTAGATCTGAGTGCTGCTTTCGATCCGACTGTTCTTAGCGTTTGCTGAACATGTATTCTTTGCAAGGGAGTGCTAGGGAAACAGGTGGATCTGTTGAGATCACTGTATGCTTACCTTGCAAGGTGACTGAAAGTTTATGTGCAATTGTTTCGGGTACCCACAAATTCCACTGATTTTCGCTAAAGATGTTCGGTCTTCCCTTTCTTGACCATTTTTGCCATAAGTGACATTCCAGACGGTGCGCTTGATGAGTCCAGTGAGCCGGGTTTTGAGCTTCTTCCTGGTGTCAAGTTGACCGACCTGGAATATGCGGATAATATTGCCCAATTTAACCTCTCTGCAGAAAACATGTGGATCATGTTGAACAAGGTGAATGAACTGACTGGTTTGCGTGGAATGCGCTTCACACTTTCAAGTTGCTTGTACTATTTCTGATGAGGTATCATCGACGACATCTGGGGCATATGTCACCTTTGCCAGCCTGCGTTAACTCTGGTGCCTGAAAGACGTCCGGTTTTGGTCGAAAGAAACTGGGTGTAATGCTTATGCGCATTCTGTTTTGTTATATGGTCCATGGACGTTACCTATTCGCTACGAAGACTTCAACAGACCTAATGTGTTTGACCGTCTTCTCCGCTATTTAACTGCATCAAGTGGACTGATCGCGTGAACAATGTGACCGTTCTCCAGAATGTATTTCGGAGTGCGTGATCAGCGGGACAAATCAAGTTCTGCAGTCTCTGGTGGTTGGGTTGCATTCTCAGCATGCCATCTAAGCGCTTACAGAACCGGGCGTTATATAGTGCATCCGCCAACGGTTGAGTAGAACCGTGTAGTGGTCACTGCCGAAATGTTTACTAAATATGAAGGTCACGACTGTTCCGTGGATTCAAGTGGGTAGGTGTCGCTTGCCTAGCTGTGATCCTCGCGATTACAGACTGGAAACGCTGTTGGAGTCAACGGCTTATCTGTAATCATATCAGTCCTAGGTTTTCTGCCTAGCCGTTTTTTGGATTTTCATTCCTTTTTTCATACTGTTCCTCGAGGATATTCCAAGTCATTATTGTAGTGGACGGCGGTCGCAGTCAGAGTACCCCCTTGGTCAGGCTTATTGCCGTTGTAGATGACTGATTGAATTCGTCTGTACGTACGTATAGCCTTGTGCGCGCACCCCGGACCCATTGCCGATGATGAGAATTGCTATTGTGGAGGGTAATTTATTTTCAACACCTTTATGTGTTCGTCTTTGTTGTTTTTTCAGCGAAGTCGTATGCGTGCGCGAGTGATCATTGAAAACTGGTTCGAACTGGCTGTCACATGCATGCTCTGCGGATCATATTCTTGCGGGTCGTGACTGTTCAGTCTGAAGTGTTAGCGACGGATTTTTTTCCATTTTTCAACTGATCGAATGTCCCTGTGAAAACGAGGTCGATGAACACAAACTGCTACATACACGCATGGTTGGATGCGCATACCATCAGGTGAGGTTTTCTATGGGCTGGCTAGGGTTAATTGTCGATGATCATCCACAGATGTCGGTTCTCCCTCTGTCAGTGTTGTTCTCACGTTTGTTGTCCTCGACTCTTGACGTGCGCAAAATTGTCACGATTTGCCTTCACTCTCCTCATCTTGTTCACAGCGGTATCGAAGCGGCCCGTTACTGTGGGTAGTTAATTCGGCCATTCAATGTGAATCCAGTTCTTTTTGCAACCACAGTTGGTGTCTTCTTTGCGCCTCAGTTAGGTACACGTGGAGACACTTGGAGACACTATTTTGCCAAAGTCATATTCTTCTAACCCGCAGTAGAGCTCCGTATGGAATCAAATTTTGGATCGCGCTATTTAATTCTCACTTATGGAACGAAAAGGAGTAAATGCAAAGTGGACTCAAAACTTGAGGGATAGCGATCAAATTTCACAACTCGACTTGCGTCGGTCTAGGCATCCTGGATATTGGGTTGCAGGATAGAGCTGGAGGTATGGTGGGCACGATACCATAGCAACAAGCTACTCTCGCGCGGCTTACCTGTGTGGAGGTTAACAATGCACGATCACAGTTGAACGGCTCATGCAGTCATACCGCACAAAATCCTATTTGTCGGCTATCATCTTTGCTGCTCCTGTTACGAAGCGCCTGAGTGAGACCATTTGGACAGTAGAATCCGACTAAAAGAACCCATTATTCTCTGTCGAATTCAAAGGTTAACGGGTCATATTTTATTGTGCACGAGACTATCATAGTGCCTGAACCAAGCAGTTAGAAGACGAAAAGTGACAGACGCAAACATCCCATACTGGTTAATCAATATCGGATTTGCAATGAAGTGCATCGGGTTTTGTGGCAAACAAATAAGGGTTAAGATTGGTTAATAATTCCAGGAAGTAATCAGGTTCACAAACAGTTGTTCCTGACCACACAGAGAGTTGATTTGAGTCGATTGACTACGATCGCCTCAAAAACTGCAAAAACCTGGAATGATGTAACAAGATTCTGAGTGTACAAGCTGAATGGATAGCTTGGTCAGTGGTCAGGATGTGTCTAACGAGCGAGGAAACCGACTGCTTGCGTGTTTCGGCAACATCGCAGTTCTCAGGTAACACAGACTTGCTCTGGAGATCAACCGTCCCTCGATTTTGTCCACGCAACTTTCTCCGTAGTTACGTATGAATTGGTGAACGCAATGTGAGATGACAGCGATAGGCCAATCCCATTTGATCGAAGGCGCTGGTATCTTATCAGTCCGAGTGATTACGTGGAGTTCGACTGCACTAAGTGTTCGTTTAATTGAATTTCTTAGTCTTTGTGTTGTTTGTTGTATGATGTAATCAACCTTAACAGGCAGATCTACATAAGGTCTCATTTTTTCACAGTGATCGCTTTATCGAATGGTTTCTTTTGTCTGCTATGCAATTTTAGTTACCCTTCGAGTTAACTATTTGATTACGGAACAGAAATGATCAAGTCTACTTCATCAGCAGAGGTTTCGCGCGCACAAAATCGATCAATCTGAGTACTTTTTCACGTTTGGAGCACGCTGAATTACCAACTCTGATGTATCTCAGTAAACAGATTAGCGTTCTTCAGTACAGTTAACTTCATCACAGCTATAGGTGTTAACCCTAGATTTTGATCATGAATACCATCGCAAAAACCTAGACGTATTTATACCGAAGTTTTGTATAAGAATCTTACTGATCAATCATGTGATCTTCGATCAAATGGTGCCGACAACCTAGGCTGGCTAAAAACTACATTCGCTGGTATAGCATACGGGTTTAAGATGGCTCCGATCAATGACTGTTGTACTATCACGAAGCAGTACGTGTCATGGTCAAGAAAACTTAAGACAGAAAAGATATTAATTCTCAAGCCAGATAAGGGCTCAAGAGAAGTCATTTTTGACTAGTCTTTATATATCCCGATAATAATTTTGGGTGACCAAACGAAGTTTCGTCTAATAGGATGCGTTGACAGTGTTGTGGAAATAGAAGACGACTTCAACAAACACTCTTAAAGTTGCGGATTATTGATACGCTAACGTGTAAATCTTTCAAACTGTATGGATCGTCGACGTTCCAACTACATGGCCTGCAGAAGACGCACGCGTCTGAGGTGCCACTTAGGTCAATATTGACAATGATGAACCCCCCCATACACACATTAGTTGGTACACTGAGTATTCACCATTCTAACTCCCAAAAACGAAAATCTCGTGCACATTCCACTAAAGATTCCTTCGAATTGATCATTGTCTTAGACGCTCAGTCATTTTTAACAAGTTCCAGATTGCAAGAAACAGTTGATTATATTTATGAGCTCGTCAAAATGAATCAGTTCTGGACATACTCAAATGTCACTGTGAAAATGACTTCGTTAAAAGAGTTTCTATAGGAGTCTTACTTAGTCCGGTGAACACTTAAACTTTAGCAGCTTAACAACCGTCCATCATGAAACTACACTAGTGAATGAGACGCTCACACTGTGATGGATTACCAAACCGGAAGATCGGTTTTTCGAACACCCGGTGCAATATTTCAACTGTGCGATGATGAGTAATCAAATTCCATAGCGGGTGGATTGCAGGCAACACAGGCGAGCAGACGAACCATCATTCAACGAAATCTGACCAACGAGCAAGAAGTGGCAAACAAAACCTCATGACAGAAAGTGCCAGTCGCACGCACAAAACCGGGCCGAAGTACACACGATGTGCAAATAGAAAGTGCCGCTGCGTTGTGGACTTGAATTCCTGTTAGTAAACGCGGACGCGTTCGAGGTTTGATAACAAGAGAGTTAGACAATAAAGATCGTGCTTCACTACAGGACTCTTTGTTACAGAAGGTTCAAGGTGGATCGGTATGTACGACACTCTTTGCATAGCAGACAAAAGAAACCATTCGATAAAGCGATCACTGTGAAAAAATGAGACCTTATGTAGATCTGCCTGTTAAGGTTGATTACATCATACAACAAACAACACAAAGACTAAGAAATTCAATTAAACGAACACTTAGTGCAGTCGAACTCCACGTAATCACTCGGACTGATAAGATACCAGCGCCTTCGATCAAATGGGATTGGCCTATCGCTGTCATCTCACATTGCGTTCACCAATTCATACGTAACTACGGAGAAAGTTGCGTGGACAAAATCGAGGGACGGTTGATCTCCAGAGCAAGTCTGTGTTACCTGAGAACTGCGATGTTGCCGAAACACGCAAGCAGTCGGTTTCCTCGCTCGTTAGACACATCCTGACCACTGACCAAGCTATCCATTCAGCTTGTACACTCAGAATCTTGTTACATCATTCCAGGTTTTTGCAGTTTTTGAGGCGATCGTAGTCAATCGACTCAAATCAACTCTCTGTGTGGTCAGGAACAACTGTTTGTGAACCTGATTACTTCCTGGAATTATTAACCAATCTTAACCCTTATTTGTTTGCCACAAAACCCGATGCACTTCATTGCAAATCCGATATTGATTAACCAGTATGGGATGTTTGCGTCTGTCACTTTTCGTCTTCTAACTGTTTGGTTCATGCTTCTGTGTGGAAGCAATCAATCCGGTATCGTTTGACAGTTTGACTTGAAGCTTCACAATGTACGTCGCCCAGTCAATATTGTAGCATATTTTGATGAAGGTATCTGTTTGCACTTGGCTTTCAAGGCGTGCGAGGTTTGGTCTTTTCCCCATTGCAATTTTATCTTTCTTTTAGTCGCCAGTCGTCTCAATTAGAACAGTATGTCTGACAACTTACTCGTTTTGTAATGTTAACAACTGAATAATGTATGAACTATCGGTAAGTCGGGTTACCTCTTCTCCGGAAATCAGAACATCGTTGCCTTTTGTGTGTGTAGGTTTGTGTGTGTGAATTGCTGGCATTTCCAGTTGATCAGGGCGATATAAAACTTTTAGATTCCAGGTGGAATTTACCGCGATGCGGCGAAACCTTGGATTTATACAGTCATCAGTCTCGCCTTTAAGTAGCGGTGAATTTAATTGATATAAGCACAACACTGCTCACAACTGATCGGATCTCTCGTCTTCCGATTGGCTTTTTAGCCAGTCCGTTTTCAAGAAGCAGTACGTTCATGTTTTGCCCTTTCCTGGGCCTGTCCGTCGTTCATACTCTTGCCACGACCGAGACCAAAAATCCAGCCACATGTTCATGAGGCAACTATAGTGATAACTTTGCCACCTCTTGAAAGGTTGTCATTTTCCTATATGAGAACAAAAGATAGCTGATATGGCACTTATCGATCTCACTTTCACCGAGATTCTGCATGCCATCTTATAGATAAGAAACAGCGGTGAAATGGCGAAACGCGATTGACCTCGAAGCCTCGACTCTACTTGCTGCTCATTTGGTTTGGCACGTAGCACACTCATACAACTTGTTATACACAAGTTCTGAGTATAGCAAATCCGCTACTGCTCCTGAGTGCCATCCTGATTGATCGCCGTGCTGTTGTGCCAGTTTGCTCAAGCAGCCAAATTTGACCAGCCGTAGCCTTCCGCAAATCCTAATGGCCTCATATTTGTGAATTTTTCTGATCCAATCCCTTTGCATCCTCCCATTTTTCGTCCGCTCATGGTCGTTACTAGCAATTCCTGTCACAGGGAAATTCCCCTGTGTCTGACACTACTCGCTTTCTCGAATGCACTCAATCCTCACTCCACTTTTTCTCCGGCTCCCAATTTATACGGCCAAAAGTACCAGTTCCTCACCACCACTCCTGTTGCCGATCGCTGTGAGCCTTCTGGAATAGGCGGTACCCATACTGCGTCACTCACCAGTATAGCCAATAGGTGGCGGGCTCCTCTGTCGTGGCATGGCTTTTGGTCTATCATTCGTCCTCTCAATTCATCATGTACCTTGGTTTTGTTTAATGGTTGAGGTTTTATAAGTCCTCCTGTAAATGGTGGACGCATACGTGATCTTCTCCCCAACATTTCCTGTGCTGAACTGTGGAACTCAGTCTCACTAAAAGAACTCCGTCTCTCAAGTGGCATTACGTACATAACAGCATCGGATAACTGTGTGAATTGCAATAGTCGCTTTGCCATTTTGACTGCCGCTCCCCCTTGTGGTACGGACTGATTGTACGATGCTCGAATCCCCAATTTTCGGCGGAAGTTTTAGATTCCGTGTCGATAAACGCTGATCTGCTGTTTAAGGAGAGGACTTCGGATATGCCCTATCGCCCACATTGAGCTCGGAGTTTATTAACGACGGCGTTGGAGTGAGTGGAAGTCACCATTCTGACTCATAAAAATCTCTGAAGTAGTCTATTGTGACCAAGTGCTGTTTATTGTTAAATGCACAAATGTCTGCAGATAATTTTTGTCAGGATGTTTGTGGTTTTGATTCATCGGTATCGTCTTCTTAGTTTGCTCGGAATCAACACTCTGACACGCACTACAGCTTTCTATGTAGTATCTTATCGAACTCGACACTTGAGGCCAATAGGAGAGCTCTTTTACCCTACGGATGCACAAGTGAAATGTATGTGTCAGGTGGACATGCTTCATCATCCTTCGCTGAAACGTTCTCAAAACTGTAATGGTTTCTCCTCCGTGTATTGAACCACCTCCTTGAGCAAACTGATCCCGGTCGCCAAAAAGGGCTGCTAGTTCTTTGGATAACTTTTTCTTTTCATGTGGCCATCTGTTTCAAATCGTTCCAGTCAGTTGCTTTCACGTTGCGTCTTGTACCGTTTTTTCATTTAGGTCTGTAATTAGGGCGCTTTCCGTCATAATGTAATCTATAGTTACAGTAATGTAAAAACGAAGCTGTTCGAAGAATAGACCTCTTTCATTAGCTTTGCACAGCGAAATCAACTATGTACATCTGAGTCCCCGGCTGTTAAACCAGTTCGACGTTCCATTCTTGCATTCTGGTCAGCATTCTCTTTAGCCTTCTCGATGTAGCGGATAACGGTTTCCTCAATACTAAGACCAACTAATTGTGGTTGTTTCAAACTCTGTGGTCGGTATTAATTATTGTTTTCCGACCAAAGTTATAACTGCTAAGCTGTTTCATGGAGAATATCACTACTATCATTTTTCTCTCAGTTTGTAGGTAGTTCTCCTTCCTGGTTGAAAGGTCCACGCTTCAGTTGTATATCGGTATTCCATTTCGTAATAATACTGCTCTCAGGCCAGTCTCACTGACGTCACACTGAATAAGCAGATTGTTGTAGATGTCACATGAAGGTGGCATTCATACCCTAAGTAAGAGTCAGAGCTATGACCGGTGGACTTCGAAATAATTTCCTCTCGAAAATTGAGTTGGTAAAAATAAATCTGTGTTATACAGCCAGCTTCATTACTGGCGTAACTGTTCGCAATGTGGTAAAATGATAGGTTGGCATAAAACTTTCACTACCCATTATTTTATACATATCTACTAGATGCTATTCGTTAACTGAACCATTTTTGGTTTCTCCTAAACACTGGCACTGTTCGCGCTTGTTTTGTAAAACGTGATGAGAGAGGATGGAGATCCTCCACAAAAATATTCGCCCTATTGTTGATAAAACAGCTCAGGGCATACCAGTGACAATTAGAGATAATCGAACGAAGGATGGATATACAAACTGTGGTTTCTGACTTGGTGTAAATAATATGGTTGGCGGCATCCGATTCGGATTAGCCTGTCACAGTGACCGAAGCCAAAGGACGCCCGCGCTTATCCATCACTGCAATTGGCTTGCGCTGCACCAATTGCAGTTCCACCAACACACCACATATCCAGTGTAAACCCGAAGGAATAAGACCGGGAGGTGTGCCAGTGGGGCCTTTCTGTCCAGCCGGTCAATGCTGGTTAGCCACTTGATTGGCTAATAAGGAAAGGAAACTCTTATCTCTCAGAAACTAAACAGAGAGAGGCTGCAATGACGAGACCTAAACTAGGAAGAAAGATTTTTGAAGTGTAATACAAGAAGCGTGGCAGTATAGGAGTGCAGGTTAGTGCAACCTAAGGAAGATAGGGGTGAAAAGCAAGTTTCTCACTGAGCTATGAAGAGCCAGGCAGACCATTCATCATACATTACATCAACAAAGCCGGAGAAAAGAATGGGTAGAAGACCACAGACACTCAACTTTCTGAAAAGAAGAGCGGATTAATGGTCAATGACCAGGATGTTGGCCGATGCAGTCATTAACAGAAGTAGAATAAATATACTGATATGACCTACCTGAGCCTACCGTACTCACCGCCTCTTTGCCGGCGGGGTACTATGAGTACGTTGGTGACCTACTAGCCCCAGACGGCCAGCGCATTCGCGGCCGCACACATCGCAACGCCATATAGTCACGTCACCGCGACCTATGGCACCGATGGTTCCTTTGTGTACCGCACTGTAAATAACATAATAAGCTTAAGACAGTCGTAGTTCATGTGTGGCGGAAGTATCGAATAGTCACAAAAATGAGACAGATATCCTCACAGAAGGCAGCAAGTTGTTACTGTGAACTAATATAACACATGGGAATACGAAGAGACTCGGGGCATACTATATCGGAACAGTGCTGAATGCAACGGAGTTTCGATGACAGTTGGTCTAATTAGGGATAGGAACCCATATATAACAAAGTTTTTCGTATATGGCTTTTGGTTTTGTGATCAAGGGTTATTAGGTTTGAAGCTGTTGACCTCTCGGTTGAGTGATGTCTGCGGGAATCATTAAATTCTCCCAGATTGATCAGGATCACTTAGGTTCGTGCCTCTAAACATGAGAATGAAACGTCGAGTGGAAGGATTAGCGAGTAGATTGATTATCAAATTGCAAAAGGAGCACGATTCCTGTCCGTCGTTCAGCATTCCAAGGTCTACTAACTTACCACACTACTTACGAGTAACACAATTTTCGTGTCTAAAACAGCTAAATCTACCCCCGCGACAGCGATGAGTTAGGATAGCACTAGTTAGTTATTAGTAACCCACTGCTTCTTCACACACCTACAGAAGTGCTGCCGATATTGACTGATTTAAATTAGCGGTGACGGTTGATCCCGAAATGACTGTTTTGTTAACCCGATAAAAACGATGTTCATATGTATGGATGATGGTATTTTCAAATTGAACATCACCCACATTTGATCGCAGCTTTCGCATTCAGATATACTTTGCAGCCAGCCTCTTTCGTAAACAAGCACTAGACTCGAGTTTCGCTCTCATTAGAGGTCGTCAATCGTGCATATCCTTGCCGCGGTCGGGATTTGAACTCCGGCCATTCCAATCATGAGGCAATCGTGTTGACCACTGCGCCGTTGACCTCCTATTAGGCACTACCGAACTATCAAATCATCACGTTTTACAAAACAAGCGCGAACAGTGCCAGTGTTTAGGAGAAACCAAAAATGGTTCAGTTAACGAATAGCATCTAGTAGATATGTATAAAATAATGGGTAGTGAAAGTTTTATGCCAACCTATCATTTTACCACATTGCGAACAGTTACGCCAGTAATGAAGCTGGCTGTATAACACAGATTTATTTTTACCAACTCAATTTTCGAGAGGAAATTATTTCGAAGTCCACCGGTCATAGCTCTGACTCTTACTTAGGGTATGAATGCCACCTTCATGTGACTGAGCAACAAGTGTGGATGAGTCTTATTGTCTTTGAGGTGCGATAAACTGTTCATGTTTTTCGGTGAAAAGTGACTGTTTAATTTCCGTGGTCAGTGCTCATCTGTTGGATTGATCATCTGTGGTTTTCGGGTGGATCCATATGTGACAATTGTTTTACTCCGACGCGGTCTGTTCAAGCACCTCTACTTTTTACTCTGAATGATGACGAGTGAAGTTAACTTTTCTTGTGTGTCAACTTAACCTACGATGTGCACTTTGAACAGTTTTCCTCTGCCACATACTTTTCTTATGTTGCTTCTGCTTTTTCGGAGTGTACCTTGGAAATGAATTACCTCCACACAATAAGATCACACGCCGAATAATCTCTGATTATCGACTCGAGACATACTTCCAAATCGATTCATGATCAACTGGAGCTTTTACTATGCTCCACTTGGTGATTTTTACCGCTCACTTTACGGACGATATCAGAAGTCCTTTATTTCAGCTGGCTTTCAAGAGAGGGCAAATTTCTGGAGTGTACTTACAAAGCCAAACGTATACTTTTTACTGACATCTGCAAACACCCTCTGAAGTTGACTGTTTTGCATTTGACCTTTTCACTTTTCTGGGGCACTCGAAATGAGGTCTTGCCTAACCCAAAACTTCGAGTAATGCGCCCTTCATATGCCTTCATGATTGCATGGTTTTCCTTATAATAAGCAGTCTGTTGGCGCGTGTGCAGTCATTCATAGTTTTCTGCCTTTTGGAAGCTAGTCTCAGTAGTTATAACTTATCCAGTTGGTAGCCTCCAGTTTCTACAGCCCCTCAATTAGACACCAGTCGAGGTTAGAGCGCCTAAGTCCGCAGATAGACATGCAAACTCAGCCACATGTCAGCCCAGCGAGCACGATTTGATAGGTTCCCACAAGTATTGGTCAACCTGAGAACTCTATTCAGTCACCCTAGTAATGTTCAGGTTTGAGTTAAGGATGCGTTAAGCTATCTTGTGTGTTATTGCTATGGTCACCCACCGTCAGTTAAAGTGACCGAGTGCTATCCGATATGCGGTGCCGCGCAATTTGCGCACGTGCACATTCCAACGGCAAATACGGTCTGGTACGTGCGCCATCCCACGGACAATCCCACTGCCTAGGTGATCAAGTATACTGTAGGTGGTTGTTAGACATACCGACTAATTGGACTGCTTTTAGGGGGCTGATAAACTTGAGGTGGACAGTACCGAAATTTGGTGGGCCGGTCTCTTAAAAAGGGACGCGTCAGTGTGAAAACTCAAAAGAACAAGGCTCAGAAATTCTTGTCCGGAGGGAACACCGTGTGAGCTTCCTGTTCGAATGATCGTACCGATCACTTAGTTTGGTGTATTGTTAGTTACTCCCTTCCAGACAAGTTGAGCCGCTGTTGCGTTTAGACACTGTTTACTTTGATTATGTGTAGCATAAGAATATAGGAAAATAGGTTTGAAAGTGTATAGAATAAGGTACTACATATTCGTACTTACAATTAATCTTCACAAATTTTGCATTACAGGTTCAGCATCCTCATTAGGACCATTTGTGAGCTCGGAAGTTACATTTAAGTTGCCTAAAATAACACATCTGAGACGTCCATATTCTGCTTCCTGCTATCGAGGGATGAAGCATTGTCTCAATTGAGCATACAATAGCGCCATCATGAGTAACGTAACTGCCAACCGAATTTTTCGATTTATCAATTCCATCGGTGGTTGTGCTGATTGAGATTGGGCATGCACTTCCAGAATGAAACTCTGCACAGAGAGGAAGAGAGACGGGAGATGGAAGGGAAAGTCTGCCTACACAATTGATCGAGAAACAGGCATTACGTCGATCTTTACTATGACTCATCGCTTAGCAGTGTATATTGATGAATTCAGGTTATGAAACAACCGTGAATGAGTTTACGAAATTTGGTCAATAAAACACTTCTACGTTAACGTAATCTCTCAAGATTATTGGTGTCTGCTTGGAATTGTTTACGGCAAATCACCTCTCTGTCTATAAACCAGCATGATAAACACATGGGGTCAAGGCTAACTGCACTGGCCTCGCAAACGAACGAACAAGAAAAATCGAGGATTCCGGATACCGGCTAATGTAATGAATGTTACCTGTATTGCGTGTTTTTTACGTTTTGTTCAGTTGCCTACTTATCTGTAAAAACATACATACAGCATGAGCATGTAAATGTAATCTTCCAGCAACTTCATACGATCGGAGGCCGTGCCATGCAGCCGAACGACACTAGTTAGCGGACTACGTCATATTTTTGGGAATAAAATGGGCCCGTTAGTTTGCTGTTCTACTTGAGTAATCACTGCCACGGATGTTTTGAAACTTACTGTGTGCAAGTTAAATTCTTGGTCCCCACGTGTGGCTAGTTAGCTACCGAGATTAACGTCCTTTGGCCGAGCGAATGCACGAATCGAATTGAGCCATTTGGACAGAGGCCACCAGACCGGGAATTTGGCTTAGTCTAAACACTCAAAGATTGATGAAAATCCGTCCGTTTCGGCTTTTGATATCCTCTCTGGTAAGATAGAATAAAAATGAAATTGATGCTCCTCTAGCTGCTGAGTGTATGATGCTGCATTTCATAGTCCGTAAAGGTCTGAGGTGTACAGTGCTCCAAGTGTGGCTCGTTTTCCCTAACTCGGTTGTAGATCGATTTGTACGTCCTCTTCTCGGATGGATGCCAATTTTTGCGGTCCCGAAGGCAGCGTCAATTGAGAGTGACTGGACTGTTTCAGCTGTTCTGTCCTGTATACTAGCAGACGTCAGCTCGAAGGCTTTGACGGTATTTTCAATTTCTTGGCAGAGAACGACCGGTACACTGAAACCAGGTAGAAGGTTTAGCCCTATCTGAAGTTGTTGAACGTTTAGCCAGTCAAGGTTTACACCGAGACTACACAGTTGGTACTACGTTTACCCGCGTTTACTCTGTTTTTGATGTGAAGTAGCCTTCAACTGGATCGTCAGGCAGTATGTCTTAAACTGTAATTTCGTTAAGCAAGTGCTGTTCAGCTGAGTTTTGATTTGGACTACAAGTCGACCAGTTCAGCATGTGTAATCCAAGAAGCAGACTACGCTATAAAAGAGCTCAGCAAAGATATGGGACCAGTACCGTACTGCAGAATAGTCCACGTTGGCCCACGTAATGTAGTGTTGTGACCGAAGAACGCGGATGGTACAAGGATTGCTTATTCGGAAATCTAGTACACGGGTTGTGTCTCAACAGGACTACCAACAAAAACACATTTGCACACGATACTGGTCTCAGGACGTCCCGGTCACTATGGACGCCAACGCTCAGTTACTCCTTGTAGCAAGAACCATTCCATGTGATGCTGCCTTCTAATGATCCTTCCCGTATTTGTCCCGCGACCATTTCGTTTTTAAAATCCACACTGTTGCCTCACTACCGAATAGTGGCGGTGTGAGTAGTATAGTGCAACCGTCCGTCCTCACTACAGTAATAAGTGATATAAAAACCTTTCCTATGTACCTACGTCTAGGTTTGATCGAAACAAAGGAAAGGCGTATGTCGCGAGGCGTTAACATTTCGATTTACCCTCACTAATCACTAACGCAAAATCAGCTAATTTTATACAGGCTGCACATGACAACAACAGTTGAACGAAACAACCACATCGTCTCGACCTTTCGCTCGCTGATGGTGCTCTCAATCGTATGGCAAGGAGATCAATTGCGTCAGCGCCTTCTGTGCACAAAAACTCGGCCGGTGGTGTCCGATTGCTATTGTTTCAGTGATGTTTAGCCGTTTTGGGTGACGATCACGTAGCACTATCTGTCATGAAAATAGCACGACGGTAAACTGTATTTGACTCGCTCTTCTTCCGCTCAACACAGAATGAACTGAAGTATGTTGAATACGTTTTTTTCAGTTTTGCCTCTTTTTCGTAATCCTATAAACAATTGGCAAATGATTTTGCTCTACTGAATGATTATCTGTCCACAGCCGCACCTCACTCACTAGCGCTGTTCGATAGGCGTGACCCCCTAACAATGCACAAATCGATCGTAAAGTTTAAGTAGATTCCACATCCAATTATTGAGGCTTACATGTTGCACACAAACAGGTCAATGATGGAACCTAGTCGCTCGTTATTCTACTATATAACTTTCTCAGCGCCGCTGTATTTGTGGGCATCTTAGGGAAACATACCGAGGAAAATTGCAATACAATGCCGAACAACCCAGGATTGAACAACTATGAGGACACCGCAAACGAAGATTTCACCAGCAAAGAAATTAAGTACCTGGTTAGTCATGAGGGAGTGACCAAATAAAGAATGTTATATAAACTGAGCCCCTCCTGACAGATCCTAAGTATCATGATCAAAAGTGTACTAACAGGCGAAATTTTAATGGTCTGTGTGATGAGGCATGAAGACAGTGAGTCATGGTGTATTGACATTAAGTTTAATCGCTCCAGCTACAATCCGAAAGAATGTAAATATGGCTTTGTTGTTTACAACTGGTGGCTAAAGATAGCCCGGTAGCGGTTGGAAGTCTCAGGCCGGAATATTCGAAACACATCCATTGGTGGGATCATACAGTAATTATCCAGCGAAATGCAACATCCATGCTGTTTATTATCCACGAGAAAACGGCCAACCCGATTAATGCACCGGGTCAGTTGTTGCAAGAATGGATCGTAAACCGAAATACGACAGCTCAGTTTCATCGGCCCAATAAATCACTATCTCCAGCCATAAGACTGATAGGAACACCGGCAACAAGAAACGCTAAATTCACATAAGATGAGCATTAAATCCTACATACTGAACTTGATAAAATGAACTGCTACAAACCGCGAATTTGCAACAAGCACTTGACTCACAGAGATAAATATCAGCATACCAACCGTATGATTTCTCCAAATGGTAAATCATATTTTGAAATGCGAGACCTAACGACTGAGGACAGTGGGGTGTACACGTGGCCAATGTTACGTAACTAAGTCTCATGACTCAAACCAGAGAAAAACTGTTGATTGACATCTTTCGCTATAGTGATATGTTATTTTCCATCCCCATCTAACCCATATAAACGTGTTGTATTTAGCCTGATGATGAAACACCGAAAACGAGCTTGTTTGCTACGCATTTCTTCTCATGACTAAACCGGGCATATTCACAGTATTATCTAATTGTTTGTTCAAGAAAGGATGATGTTCTGAACTATATGACTGACAGACCTCTTTCACCAAAAGACGTCATCGCCGATATGTATCCACACAACGACGTGCTGAATCGAACATACTTTGGGAAACGAAATCCCACCCACATAAACTGCATCTACTTGCCATCAAAAGGTTTGGAAGACTATGATGATTATCTCACCCACTACATAAGGCAACAAAAACCTGTAGCCGCTGCAGATTTTTCACTCTACCTAGAGAGTTTCATGGTTCCTGTTATTTTATACGAGATGGTACGACACTACGTCAACACAGCAGTTGAGAATGAATTCACTTGCGGTTATCACTATGGGCGGAATTTTGACCTTGTTCTTCATCACAACTCTGTACCGGATCGTTGATTATCTCACAGTCGATCGTCGCTGATGGTCGGCAAATGACTGAAGTGTTGAATAGATCAAAAAACAAGTTAAGTGACCTGTACACTCCAAGTTATCAATGAAGAATCAGTACAACTCACTAGAGGGCGCCTTCGCCGGTTCATTTGCCGCATTGCTGAGTGAGGACGGAGGATGAGGTTCCGTGAATGTGTTTGCCAAAGATGACAGTGAACACATATTACAACATCGGACTTGTAGATATATGGACAATGAAATAACCATACGACCTTCTGTTGCCTACGGACAAAATGGAGCGGTCACATACGTTGATTACCAAACAATTTTATTTCGAATGCATGATGGAGGTAGATAGAGAAAGTCTGGCGTTCACTGTGTTCGAATCCAAGTCGGAACTAGTCAACGAATCCCTCGTTGAAGATCAAGTCTACCATAGACAGGGCGAATTACTATGATCCAACAACACCAGCGTGATTACGTATGATGAAAATGAGGTGCGAGCCCAAATGACCGGGACATCCAGAAAGTCCAGAATTCAAGTCAGCCGGCAAGATACGGTCAACATGGGAGCCACTGTCAGAATGGTCTGGCGTTCAACGGAATTGAGTTCATCCGGTTTACAATACACGCGTGCTTTGACCCCAGAATCACCACGAATCAAACTAAGCCGTGAATTTGAAGCACTCTCAGTGCATAACAGTGGTGCATTTGAAGTCATCAAGCGGAAGGTAGTCGAAACGGACTCTGGTTTGCATCTGTGCATCGTTTGTATCAAATGTGGTCCATCCGATCGTGGACAGATTCGCCGACTGGTGATGCTTCCGAACAAGTCCAGATTACAAATACACATCGACCACAGAATTGCAGTGCACCGAGACTGAACATATGGCTGATCCAACTGTGACGAACGCCAAAACAATGTTTTTAAGTATTTTTTATGATCCACCGTGGATTAATGGTGTTTCACTGATGACTGTAAGTTTTATTATTCGAGTCCCGGACTCCATGACCTAAAACGGTCCATTGCGTGTTCGGAAGAAAGTTATCTACCGTCCAAGATATACACTACATGATAAGGCCAAACCACTCGGCATGGTGCAGTTCACAAGTAAGAATATTTTGGTTCACCTCTTCGCTAATCCACAACTTTTTCCAGACTATGTGAGTTCAAAAATACCGGAGTTGTTGAAAAATTGGAACGTCACTTTAACGGAGATGGACGCAGTGGCTCCGCCTTCCGAAATACACTAACCAGCTACATCCACGTTCCACTACATTTGGGCGGTCTGAGCATTCCTGTTTTATCCGGTACTATTACTGTCTTGCACAAATCTCGACTGGAGAGACTTCTCTGCAGTCAATGTCCAATTTTGAGGAACATGGCCAAAGATGACTGGTCTGGTCTTATCAGGAAGAAAGTCAATGTCTGGGTACGCATTCACAGTGTGGTAGTGACGACCAAGGAGGAGGTCCGTTTGGCGTGGACGGATAAGTCTTATCATACGCTGGATGGCCGTTGTCTTCAGGACCTACATCGCTCTCCACTCTCCAGTGGTTGGCTGTTGAATCCAGATCGCATTCATCCTCCCCCTGGATCTTCATTCGTGCGGTCTTATTCGGACTAACGTCCGCAACTCTCGAGGCAGCCAAGGTGAACACTCAGTCTTCTGTCGTGGCAACTGGCGTCAACCAGAAAGCCCCACTCACATTCTCTAGTCGTGCTTGATTACTCAGGATGTGTGCTGTACTCGCCATAATCGTGTGACCAAAGCCCTGAAGAAAACGCTTCACAATCTGGGCTACGTAGTCTTTGCGAGCCACGAGTACCATTGGCGAGTTTTTTTATCAAACCCGACGTTATCGCCGTTCGTAACGGGGCTGCCGTGATAATGGACTTTATTGTAGTGAACGAATACCGAAGCCAACTTTCCTGGACGAGCAGAGTTGCCAAGTATGGAACCGACTATCGAAACGCGGCCGTTCGGTCGGCTCTCCATACCACAATCTGTGATGTGGACTCTGTTTTTTGTTTACCTGTAATCATCTCTTTTCCTGACATCATGTTTCCCTCCTCTTGTAATGCGATCCTTCGACTGAGATTGCCCTCCTACGCGGTCACTAATTTATGTTCACCGTCTGTTCTAGGTTCCTTGGAAGTCTAGGACATATTCAGGCGAAGGAGTTGGCGTTTATTGTTGCCATCTCCTGACGATTGTCTCACTGTGAAGGACACTTTTCTGTCTCGATGCGTGAGCCTTGACTGTGATAATAGCGCTGTGACCTGAACAGCTTTCGATTTTAAGCAACTCCTTTTTTATTTTCGTCCTTTCCCTTTGTTATCGGTCTGATTTGTTAACGATTGGTACTCTCGTGGAACGAAATTTCAATTGATCAGTGTTGTTCCGCACAGCACACTACAGTTGGCAAACAGCTTGTTTTGGATGTCTATTTTCTACATATTTGTTACTTGAAGTTCGGTGTCACCGCTTTTAATTTCTTCGAAGGAAGCTGTGTAAAATGCTGTTCCAAATGAACTATGAATAGTCGTATTTCGAGTTAAAAAATTTTACTCTCTGTCATGCTACGAGATCCATTTTGTCGAGCAAACCAGACGAACTTACGCTTCTCTCGTATGAGTTATATGAGAAAACTACTCTAGCTACCTAACCACATTTATCCCAACTACGTCTGTATACATATATATATATATATATTCATATTCGGAGCATAAAGTTAACTTCTTTGTTTCCAGAAACATAAAACTGATGAAGAGGTTAACGGATTTTATATGTCCATCGATAAGCTGAATAGTTCGCATGTTCATCCAGTGTTCTCTCTCTCTGTCCTCAAGCAAAATACCTGTTTCCGAATCTCTTCAGCCCTCTCCCTCTCACTGCCTGTACTATGCTCAAAAGAGAGGGGTAGTCAGCACAATTTGTAAGTCATCTGAACGTTATTCGTTAGCTATGTGTTAGCCACTGATCAGTCAGACCAAGCTCCTATTATTAGATACCACTGGAATATCTTCTCGACAAAGTTATTTAGAACATCGCATCGGTAAACTGGGATCCTTCGAACTACGTTCCGCTTGAAAAATATGGACAAACTAATAGAGGTGAATAAGAGCGGCTTCTCCTTTTTTCACCAAGGCGTTTAATCGAATATCTAACGGCACATTTCAACAACATATGAATGTTTAAGATGGTTAAAGTGAAATTTCTCTTTTTCAAGTTGACCATCATTCACATTTGATCGTAGCGTTCGCATTCAGATAGATAGATAGATTGAAGCACTAGACTCGAGTTTCGCTCTCATTAGAGCTCGACAGTAGTGTATATCCTTGCCACGGCCGGGATTTGAACTCCGGCCATTCCGATCATGAATGTTTACGACGGTTAAAGTGAAAGTTATTTCTTAATTGAATCGGCAATGGCCTTTACATCTTTGCCTCTAGAGAGTCGTCCCAGTGTTTGATTCTTGGAACTTTAAACCTTGGACTTCGCTTATGATTTTTCGGAGAGACATACGAGTACGAATGCGAATCAGGAACTCCTGGATCTCAACAAATTTCCACCCGTTCTCGATGCAGTCAAGAGACAGACAGACTGAATGTTGTGTTCCTATCAGTGATAGCAAGTGTTACCAAAGTTCTACTAGACATGATTCTGGGGAGGTGTGTGCATAACAAAGCACAAACAGTTGCTTGCCTAACTAAGTTGGAAATTTAGCAGCTAATTAATTGTCCGGTTATGCCTCGACTTTTTCTTTTGCTGTTAGTAAAAGACAGATAAGAAGGTCCATGTATTGTTGGAGATGATAAACCAGTAATTTCCTCGCCTAGCTCGAAAATCCGTCGAGGATTTTTATGACTACTTCTTGACTATACTGACTCTGCGGTCTCTAACGTCATCGAGGAAGATAACATTACAGCGGAAAATGTCTAGTAAAATGTAATAGAATTTACACTAAACCTTTAAATGTTTATATACAGATCTGTGTTCACTACCCTTGAACTTAGCCCCTCGAAAGCTCCGTAGTTTTTACTCACCTTTCTCTAGAAGTACAGTTGGTGTCCAGCTCGTGTAATTATGCATGTTTGGCCTCTATGTGGTTGCAAGCCGAGACCTAAACAGCTTTGTTGTGCTCCCTGAGAGACGTTGTCTTTTTGAGCATGTCATAGTTTTCTAAGGAAGTCAAACCCTAGTTCAATTATTTACGTAAATCTTGCAGCACCGTAAAGTCGGAATCCGTAGTGAATTGAGGCGAACTATATTCTAGGTCAGTGAGTGCATTTGTCAACAAAGATGGAACCTAAACTGGAGTCTTGCTGATCTTAGCGCTCGTCACCAGTGCATATCCTCGTCATGGCGAAGACTAGAACTACTGCCACTCTTTCAAAGGTAACCGTGTTGACTGTTGCGCCATTGACCCCACAGTACACATGACTAAATCACCACATGTGCAGGCTCAGCCACATTCGCTTGTGAGTAATTTTCAGATTGCCAGATCGCCTCAAGTGGAGATAAAGTAACTGGTCTATTAACTCCACTCGTTAACCCTAAGACTAGAACTTTTTCTAAAGTTAAAATCCCAGAAATAATGAAATTGTTGAGCTATATTTTTGGTACTGGTGGGTAGCCGGGATTTTGGTTCTACGTAAGTTGAACATCACTTCGACCTGATTGTAGTTGTTGCATTCCTCTAAAAATGGACAGACAAGGATATGCGTTGCTGACGAGAGAGAAACTCGAGTCTAATGCTGCCTGTCGAAAGGAGCTGACTGAGAAGTCTATGGTAATGCGACAAATGCTATCAGTTATTAGTTTATATGCGACCGAAATCCCCTACTATCCAGCGGAATGCGAAAATGTTCCACGACCCTTTGGGCATGGCTTCTAGACTTCTTCCATATTCTTTTCATCATGTTTCCTATGCAGTGAATGCTATATGTTGTCACTAAACCACAGTTCGCATCTTTTGGTGGTGTTTTGATGTAGCACTTATCTGCGCTTTCTTCAAATCACTGACTTCCGATAGTTTATTGTAAATTTTAGAACTCCGAGCTTATGGCTTATTTCCCTTAACGTATCAGATGCATATCGATAAGGAATACTGATCTCTGAAATAGCATCAGAGGGAGGAACTACTCTTTTTGCTGTCCACTATCAGGCTTTCTTTTAATTTCGGTCGTTGTAGTTTGCCGAGTTCCTTTGTCACCTTAAAGTAATCCTGCTTCTATATCCTCATTTACACAATTGACATGAGCTGTTCCGAAGTGTACGCATGTAATATAGGTATGTATGTAACACGCTTACTCGACGAACTGTCTCTGTAATGAGAAGTTTAGCTGGAACGTATCCATGACGTTTAATCACTTTAATCGTCTTTCCTCTAGAAGATTTCACGTTCAAACTGTCTTTGCGATATTCGACTACAAAACTGGACTGTGAATCCCTTAAGTGGAAGTTTTACACGAGTTTCCGCACAGCTCGTATCTTCTAGTTGAGCCTCCATTGTTGCTCATTGAAACGGTCTGCAAGATCACCGTGAAAAGTTTGCTGAATGAATACCCTGAATTTTCGGCAACATACAAGACTTCCATTAGAATGCGGTAGATAGTTGTAACAGTCTACCTTCAATTGCAGGTAAAGTTCTATAAAGTACGGTTTGATGGTTGTTATCACTTGTCGAGTGTATGTATCCTGTACACCTCGATGACATATTCTGTTACACGGACGGCAGGTGCACAGTCCTGGGATTCGTCTTTAGCCACTTGCTTTATTGACTGATTGCCAAGCACGGTGTGTAGAAATTCAGTATACCGCAAAGCCCTAGATTGTATTGTAATTTTAGAAACTAAGGTGACGTGTCGAAACATTTTTTGATGCTAAAACTTTCCCAATTAGTGGATTGTTTGTGGTACTGTGGGTTACGTGGTGTTTCCTTTCTCCTGCTGTAAGAGATCCTCACCCATCTTTCAGGAAAGTTCATACCCACTTGTCGTTAGATGAAATACTTACCGGCCTAGTGAAAGTCTCTCAGTCCCGCACCTATGTATCAGTAATTGAATCTGCACCTCAAAACAGTCTGTTGTCCATTATTATTCCGATTCGGTCAGGTGACGCCCACGCAGTGTTACGAATTAGTGCCCTACTTTCGGATTATCCATCGTTCAGTCTGTTCACTGTAAATTCATTGAACATGCATGCCTAATCTACTGACAAATTTCAACGACAAATTAATTCAGTTCCCCAATTGCCCTTTGCCACAGCGCAAGCGGCACTGTCTCATCGTCTGTTCATACGACTTTCAGTGCTGCTGACATGTGTTTGCCGCTCTTTTGGATCGCAGTTTGCCCCGATTTCGTAATTGTAACAGGTCAGTGGCCGATAGAACGAGTGAGTGAGCGAACAAACTGACTGGTCAAGAACAAATAACCCACAGAATTCTAAATGACCGCTTAGTGGTGGCAGTGGCGACGGCGTGCAACGAAGGGAGAGGAAGAAAGCGACGTGTCAGAATCTGTCTTGCTGGCACAGACCAGCATTTGTCACGAAACTTGACCGACTTCATTACGAATGCGTGCGATGATGCTCATGCTGTTGAAGATGCATTGCCAGGGCTAGGACCGTAGCTAATGGCAACTAAGCCCGGGGTGGAATGCGGATGCATCTCATTTGTGTTCCTCTCTGCTTGATGGGATGGTAATGGAGACGAGGGTGGTGTTGTACGTTTCCGGTTGCGGTTACGGCGGTTGTGATTACAGTCGCCAGTCTGCATCGCTTGGGAGTAAATGGGTAACCTGTTGTACCTGTCCGTGTGTGTAAATGGTAGAAACTGTGCTTGCCTGTGTGGGTGTATCTTCGAGGAAAGAACGAACCAGCTAGTCAGACAGACATGGGAGCACTGAGATTGGCTGTAAAAG
Organism: Paragonimus westermani; assembly: GCA_008508345.1. Lineage (NCBI taxonomy): Eukaryota > Metazoa > Platyhelminthes > Trematoda > Plagiorchiida > Troglotrematidae > Paragonimus > Paragonimus westermani. The sequence goes on from QNGE01001564.1 coordinate 79,123, forward strand.
GAAGGTATACTTTGTTGAGGGTGTACAGGGGATCGGATGAGAGAGAGTGCGTGTGATCTTGTGCAGATTGCTGAATACAATCTGTCACCGATGTTCGATCGGTGGCGTTGGGGGTAGGGGGTTGTGGACAGCGAACGACGGATTGAAGAAGGAAAAGGATAAATTTCCGCATAAATACGTGTATGGTGGTCATGGCTACCTCAATCACCGTAACTAAGATACTGGAACTATACACAAATAACGAACTACAACACAGAATTCCCCACCGACTTTTGTCATTCCAAGGTTGACGGTGGTTGTGAAAGAGCGTAACTAGCTCGACTACATCATCACCTCTAACTAGGTTGTCATGCAATATGAACGAAATCGTCTCAGCTGCACAAGATGTCTTGACGAGTTCTACCCTGATGGAGAATGCAACGCTGAAGAGGTAAGTATCGTTGGACAATGTATAACTCCGTATTTTTTCTCTGAACGTTCAACCGCGCGTCTCCTGTAGCACTCTGCAGCATTGGGGATATCAAATGTGTAGACCTTATGATGGTGCTAAGTCGATTTTGTCGGTAAACGTTTGATATATCTGTGATTTTCCATCCGATTTACTTGAGTGAAAGGTTTTTCACCGTTTTTTCACCGTTAAATTTCTCGTTGATAGTCAACCGATATGCCGTCCACTCTCTTGAACGATAAATCATATGGTTCTCGTAAACAAACGTTTTCTCTGTTTATTTTGAATGACGCACCAGTTCCGTTTGAACATGACCGAGATGCGATATTCCACGCGTTTTAGTAGTAATGACATTGGTGGAGCCCATTGTGAGCCGTCCGAGAAATCCTGTAAGGGCAGTCAACCTGCCGAATCGTTTAGTGGCGTCCGTACGACATAGGAGATTCGGTGGGTAACTGATTCCAAAGGTGGTGTTTTTAGGCACTTAACTTAGCTTCTAGTTCACCTGGTAGGGCGTTTGTCGCATTCGCGCATGCCATTTCTATCACAGATTCCAAGTCGGCAGGAAACCAGACATTTTGCAGTTGGGTTTCCTATAAACCTTCAATAATCCACAAACACCACATAGTTCGCTAACGTTCTAAACGCTTGTAAAACGCACACAACAAACCATGGATCAATGAAACGCTTAATACTATCCGGAACTTTAGTGAATCGTTATTCTACAGAAGTTCCATTTCGTTCTGAAACTGCGGGCTACACAGACCATTTCATGCACACCTTTATCACGTGTGTCAGCACACACGATCGATGGCATCTTTGCTCACGTTAGCCTCTGAAGGCGGTCAAAGCAACGAACTCCGAGCGTTTGTAACTAATTCAAAGTGACCTGAACTGCACTGGCCACGATTCCATCAGTGAGCTCCAAATTATAAACTGAGGAACCGTGTGAATGTTGGTTTAGATATCTCAGCTGATCCGGGCTGGTCAAGGATTGAAAGAAGACCAAAGTGTGACTCAGAAATGATAGTTCCAAAATTCCTGGAAGAAAACTCATAACTTAGTAAGAACAATAGTAGTTGTTAGAAGTGTGGGACGTGAAATTGGCGTACAGAAACTAGGTGGACTATGTCGGACACCCTAGAAACTTGCTGACTTTAGGAGAAATTCAAAAAGATTTCAAAAAAATATAGTGATAACTGGAGGATGATCATGTGAGTTCAAGGTAAACATGAAGTAAGTGAACATATTCATGTGGCTAGGATCACCAAGTGGACAGAAACGAGAAAAACTAATATCTTCATAAAACTATCTCTTTGAACTAATCAGTGGACCGCTTCTTAATGAAACTGAGGCTTAGAATCAGGAGTTTTCGTCTGTACATTCATTTGTCCCAGTGTGAACCTTACACGTAAACAATCTGTGAAGCAACTGAAGGGAGGGAAAGTGATCTTGACCAAACTTATATTTCAGTTTCATTTATTTCGAAAACACGAACTCCAGCTCCGTTTTTGTCAGCGTTCCAATCGAATGAGTATCTGAATACAAAATGTGTCACGGGGGAAATCGTTTATTCCGACTGCTGACTACTCAATTCAATCTTGTAATCGTTCCACACTGACTAGAACGGAAAGATTTTCTAAACGGGAGAATGAAATATGTGTACAGCTGACTGTCCGGATTCGATAAATGTCAAGTTAGGGTACACAGTGTTACACCCAAAAGAACCCTACGTTGCATGTTCATCTTTTATATTGTAAGGGACACCGGATAAACGGACTATCACACAAAAAGTTTGTGCGGGTCAAAGCCTGTTTAGTTTAACGAAACGGCACTGCAATACGCTATTTCAGTATATTTCCTCGTGCACAGCTGGGCTATTGCAGGATACGGCTGAATGAGGTGAGTACACTTGTGCCAAGTGAACAGTTCAGTCTGCGTCTGCCGGTTGAGCACTACTGTTAACGCAATTTGGGAAATACCAATTGATAACAAGCCCCCTACGTTACACCACACCATACCATCTGGGACAGGTGTAGTGTAACAATTTGGTGTTCATTTCAGTGTGTCACTGGCTCAATGGATCAAACATTCTGGTAGCTTCATGCTGCTTTGAACGTGGTGCGTCGAGTTTACAACAATGTTGACAAATGGAGGTGTATAGTGTTACCATCTCCTGGTTAAGAGACTGTTCCCATCAGTAGTGATGTTATCACGAGGCATAGCCTAATTGTTGTCGTGTCCACTAGTTAATCACTCCACACAAGGGGACACACTACTTCACTTCATGAGCATTACTATAATTTCGTGCACCTATTTATTCCAGCAGGAGAGGATGCATCTTATAACATTGACATTAACAACCACAAACTTGGTCGGTACCAACTTGCATTGTTGAAAACAGATAATGATTCCAATAGACCCATTTGGTTGTCGGCTAAAAATGGTCAAATTAAGCGGTTTCCATTATACTGACTATATTGGACGAACATAATAGCTTAACTCTTCGGCTAGTCATCTACAACGCTAACATTGATCAGTAGTTGGCTAACTCACATGGGAATTCCTAGCCGAAGGGTTTGTGGACTGGACAGTCAGTATGCTTGCTCGGTTAGCAGAATCGGCCGACATAAGTAGTGCTTCAGTGGTGTTGTGCATGAAAGACCAGCCCTCAGCATTGTCCTACGGGGGACGCAATGAGTAAGAGTGGAACCACAACTGACGCGACGCAAGTCGCTTACACTGGAATGTACCAGCAACAAACTGTGTGCCCATTAACTGGTTAAAAGGTAACTTTTCTACACTAAATTGGGGCATTCTCTTTCTCGAGTTGATTGCTGAGTTAGAAGTCCGTTATATTAGGAAATGTTACTCGATACCTGTTTATGCTCACGAAACTGTTTGAGGGAGGTGTAACAATGATGCCAATTGAACAAACAGACTACCGCGTTTTTGGACGTTTCTTCCTCTTAACAGTTGGCGGCATCCGACTCAGGTTAGCCTGTCACAGTGACCGAAGCCAAAGGATGTCTGCGCTTAACCATTAACTTGCGTCACACCACTTGCGGTTCCACTCACACACTACATATGCAGTGTAAACCCGAATGAATAAGACTGGTCGGTGTGTGAGTGGGGCTTTGTGTCCAGCCGGCCAATGCTGGTTAACCGACTGAGTGGCTAGCAGGGAAAAGAAACCCTTAACTCTCGGAGATTAAATAGACAGGGAGAATGCAATGACAAGATCTAAACTGAGAATAAAGATTTGCAAAATGTAATACAAGAATACTGATGAGTAGCAGGGGATTTGGTTTTTTTCAAGTTGGCCATCAATACAAGGAGCATTGCAGTATGGGAGTGCGTGTTATTGCATTCTAGAGAAGGCAATGATGAAGAATTAAGGTTGGACTAAGAAAAGTCAGACAGACCATTCATCATAGAGTATACAAACAAAGCTGAAGAAATGAATTCCTAAAAGAATGCACTCACCCGTGTTTCTGCAAAGAAGAGCAGATTAATTGCCAAACGACCAGTCTTCGCCGATGTAGTCGTTGACAGAAGTAGAGTGGATATACTGATATGACCTACCTGACCTGAGCCTAACGTGCTTGTCATCTCTTCACAGATGGTGTACTATGAGTACTTTAGTGACCTACTAATCTCATCGGTGCCATAGGTCGTGGTGAAGTGACTGTATGGCGTTGTGATGTGCGTGGCCACGAATGCGCTTCCTCTTACCACTCAATAATACAATGTATGAGTCCGTTGTATGTTAGAGAGGTAACTCAATGACTTGTGCGCCTGTCGAAAAGCCTAAACATTCCAGTATCTTGGGGGTCACTTAAAAATTTTCGAAACCGTTAAGTGGTCATCTTTGTCACAGACAGAAGAAGTTGGTCCGATAGTCCAAAGGACACAAAGTTTAGGGTTGTGAAAAACGCTTTTCTTAGCTTGTGAACAGCTGCACTTAACTGTACGAAAGGTCGCCAAGAGACTACAAACAATATTCTGAAAGGTTCACTTACACAAAAAACCACAACAAAAGATATTCTCTCCCCAGTTTTACTAGCAATCACCATCACTTGACGCATAGTTCAACGAACAGTTAAAGTATACACCTAGACTTGACATCCACGCAAAAATCATACAGCCGTGAACGTATCTATCCTCGGATGACGTGGGTAGAAGCACACCTGTTGTAGGCAAAATTTCGTCCAGTTTCGAACTCTTTTGTGGAATTGTAAATTTTGGAAAACTGATTATCTTGCGAAGTGAAGCTGAACCGAACGTTCCGGATTCTGACAAATTGGTTATGGCTACTTAGGGTTCAGTATCAATGCTCACGTTTTCGTAATTAACCTCATTCCATCACCATCTGATAGACAATCTAGAACTGTTTGTGTATGTTTATTTGACTAAAATTGTATGGTGCTTTCACAGAGATACTACTTCAACCTTCAAACCCACTCAGCCTTCAGTCCTCGGTCATTGATCTGTTGTGGCAAGTTGCACCAAACGCCCTCAAATCACCTGATATTCTAACAGTCTCCTAAACCCTGCGACGTACTCTGAGGTAAAACCCCTTCCTCGCTCTTGTTATCAATTTATGTGATATCCATACCAACTTCTGAAACTATTCCCAGATCAAACAGTCAGCTCATACGGTTTATGTGCCAACCGATCACCTTGCACTATTTTCCTCTACTTTCTAGACAGCTAATTCGGTTATCTTATCGTGGTATGTGTCACGCCACACTCGGTTGTATCGAAATTCTGTTTCCATTTGTGAAAGATGGTTAAAAAAATAATTAATCTTCTAATCTTAGCGAACCTCTTCGGACAACTAATAAACCTACCCGCCGCCTGATTTGATTAACACCAGCTTACTCTGAAGACATTTTCATCGCAGTCAGAAACCCACCGTCCTGTGTCCAAACTCTAATGTATCGTCTCATCTCTTGTCATACATGTTCATACGTGTCTGCTCTCTCATCGGATGTACTGTTAATCTTTCTCGGTTTGTTGTTGAAAGAATTTTTTGACATTTTGACTGGATTTCTCAAACACTTGACAATTTGTAGTGAAAATTCCTGTAGACCGTTAGCCGAAATTAAGGTATCTTATCAGTCTCTGTGTGAAACGCACTCAAAACTTCATTTGACAACTCATTCTCTTAAGTTGGATATGTCTACAAAAAATAGTCCCAAACCATCAACTGGATCTAGGTACGAACAATCATTTGCATGCACTCGGTCTGCATCATCTACCCAAACTTAGTCATCTTAGTCCCAAATGAGTTACGAACCAAAATCAACATTTATTTTCACTGGAAATTGCTTACTAAATTGTCTAGCAATCTCATGACTCTTATTGTTGTAGTGTAAATTACCTTCGCTGAACTAACCGTATTTCACTTGCTGAAACTTTATACAAAAGGAATGGTAGTTCACTTCTCGAAGAGCATAAAACATAGTATCACTGTGGTATGAGTGAATCTTACTTGCAAATAAAATTTCATTTCGTTTGATTGCAGTGAGACGATACCAGCGTGATCTTCGAGAGATTAAAACATATCCTAAAAAGAGACCAGATACACGTTGTCCGCAATAGTTCTGTGTTTAAGTCAAACCAAGAGTGATTGAATCGGCTGTTTTGAATTGTAAACAAACACATTCATTCTTGTGACCTTGACGACTACCAAAGGCTGCCTTAAGATATTTCACTGAAGGTCGGATTGATTGCGTCTTCGTCTTGGTTCTTTATCACTGTCATATCTCCGCAAACTAACACTCGGAGGTAAGATGTTTTTATCTAATCATTAAGTTATTGTCAAACCAAACGCTCCGTCTTGCCCCAAGCCCAGAGGAGCTCCGTTTTATAATAAGATGTCATCAAAGCCTTCAAGCTCAGTCATCAGTTTCACTACTCATGTAGGTTGTTTTTGTTAATTCTGTCAGCTCTGCGACAACATAGTTAAAACACTGGGTTCTCTTGATCCAGTTCACCAATAACGATAGAAGACATACATTACGAGATGTTAACATTTCGTTCACTCTCTTCAATCACGAACGTAAAACATGGGAGTATATAGCACATGCGGTTAGCAACACAATGAAAAACATTCAACGATTAGGTTTACATGAAACCAAGACTGTCGTCAGTTGCAGGGCAGGCAAGCTGCGTTAGACAACACTTTATGCACACACACCCACACAGAGCAGGACAGTGAGTACTGATCACCACTGCCTCGGAGAAAGCCAACAGTTTCGGGTTCTGATTGCGCAACAAAACTTGAAACGAGTTGGCCGAGTCAATAACGTGACTTGTTTCCATGACGTGACGGATGAGGTCGCATTTCGTCTTAGTCGTTCTGTTGCCAATGTCTGTTGCGTCTTGCCGATATAGAAGTCACCGCAACCGCAAGTGAAGTGATAGATTATATGTGAGAACATTTCGGTAGGTTTGTTTCATGTAAACCCAATCGTTGAACGTTTCTATTGTGTAGCCATCCGCATGTGCTACATACTCTAATGTTTTACGTTCCCGATTGAAGAGAGTGAACGAAATGTTTACATGTCGCAATGTATGTCTTCTGTCGTTATGAGTGAACAACACTATTGGTGAAATTTTTCTCAAAGGTGAAACTAACTATATTTCCTCCAAGTCAGTGAAGAAAGTCCTCTGGCAAGACCCCCGGAATCTACAGGAAATATTATTCTCGAGAAACCTCAGACACTGTGGTTAGCCGTAGCAACGTGCAGTTTGCTTACAGTTGATAGTGAACTGTTTGAACACTCGTTTCTAACCTAGCCCATACTTCACATGTTAATGGAGCACGCTGCAGAATCAGAGAAGGGGATTCATTTTCCTAAGTTTATTGCTGCCCACTTCACCTTTTACACAAGTCCGTAAGTTCGTACAACCATGTGTCTCCATGTAATAATGCACTACTCGCGTGCAGTTTTCCCGGATATTTTAGTCAAATTCTCTCTGTTCTTCGAAGAAGTCTGCCAATTAGACCAAAACCAAAACTCGTTTGAACGCTGACAACGTTCATAAGTCCTCCTCATGCCTCACTCGAAATCAATCAAGTTTGGACAGTATGGTCACTGTCACACATAGGGAGTATCCTTTCCACTTAGAATCGTTCTCTTTCCGATGTTTGTGTCATGCACAGACCTCTACTATCTGAGTTATGGTTCTTATCGATCACATCCATGTCAACCACACCCGTATACCGTATACAGCCTGAGTCAATGTAGGTAACATTGGGTGCGAAAGAAGGTAGACATGGCAGATAAATAATGGACAAGGATGAGCAATTCTTGACACGGACAGTAAGTTGTGGATGCATGTGTTAATCAAGGAGGCACGAGTGACAAATGGCGGTAAAACTTGCAGTTTTAATTACTATACTTAGATTCAATGAACTGTTTTTATTTCTTAATTAATCTACCAAAAATAGCTCAGGTCAGCGAAACAGATCAAACTTGTTTTTATATGGTTACTTGTTACGTAAGCTCCACCGTGAAAGAAGCAACTCGTATTCGGTACAGGCACTCCTAGCGCTCATACATACTCACCCAATCCAGGTAAAATTTGCTAGAATTTGTGGGGCTCATGGCGTGTTTGACATAGCCACCGTGTCTAACCACAATTTCGTATGTTTTGTAAGTTAACATCTGATAAGGCCAGTTTTAATAGTCCAGTTCCTCAGACTTCTCTTCTGAGCAACGCTCACAACCAACAGAACAACCCTATCATCTGTGCAATTACTTTTAGCAGTTTGCTAACGCCGTCTAATTAAATCGAACTATGTCTCTCGTACTTTGTTATGTCTCTGTATGGATACCCGATTAACAAGGTTCGGTGTCAGATTAAGATTTTCCAAGGAATTTCGCTGTAAATATTTTAACAGTATGCGCAGAATTGTCTAAACTGTGGTTCATGCTAGCATAGTGGAGTAAGGAGTAGAGATGGACATATAAGGCTGATTCCAGCGATGTGCTAAGACATACGCCAGCCAGCATTCTAATCCAGTCAGAACAACTAACATCCACCGTTTATATCTGAAGCATAACCGTATCCGCAAAAATGGTGTGTTTGTTCCGTCCGGATCACATCTCCGCTCTCATCCGCCCCAATGCATTTCGACTACCGTGATTAACATACGTAGGCTAACCCGAATTCATGGGAACGACAGAAGAGCAAACAAGACTTGTTTTTTGTAATTAATCTTCAGGTCAATTACAACACACTAAATATATTTTTTTAAAATAACTAGGATGAGTCAGAAAAACGGTCAATAGAGGTTATGGACGGCGTGTTTCCTATCATTTAGCCAGTCACTGTTCCAATTCATGGGCTTGATTGATTGCGGGCCAAGGGAGGTTGGGTGTCCGCACGAACTTCTTCTGAGCACAGAGGTCAGGGTTGTGCAATCAGTTGCTAGTGGCTTCAGCAACGGTGAACATTCGGAATCTCACCATTTGTGATCGATTCCTTGACACTAGGTAGACATTCTGGATAGAACCTTTCTTACTGACAGAATGGTCTGAGTCGGTCAAATGAGCAACAATCGCGCTTGAAACCGTTGTGTTGTAATTAGCCTGATAATCAAGCACAGAAAGCAAGTCTTGTTCGCTACTCTGACGTTCCCATGACTTCAGTGAGTATTTTAAAGCGGACTAACCCGAATTGTTTGAGACTCTGTTCACACCCTCTGCCACATCAGATTGAGGAAGACGGTAAGGAGACGTCCTATAATGGGAAACGTATGGAAGGGGCGCATGGCTTTTACATGTTCACTGTGATTTGATCAAGTTCCCACTGATAACATGATGCGTCTCACGCATCATTTTGTGGACGTAGGAAAGTAGGTATTTCACCTACCACCCCATGTGCTCGTTTGAGCCAATAATTGAGGCCTGGGTCACATAAACTGGTTCATTCAGTGACTGATTTAAATCATGATTGCGAGCAGCTCTCTACTCCATCTCACTATGCAGTCACTTGCAACAGTTTTGGGAGTCTTTCAAACAAACAGAACATCAACATGCAAGATTTTGTGTGGCTATCATTTCACAGTGGGCTATAAAGTTGTACTTCTTGAACCTAACGTCAGTAGTTCGTTCGGTTGAGGAGGGAAAATAATGATGTAGATGAGCCTGGTGTATCAGGTTATCATTACCGCGATGTTCAAGACAGAAGAACCTAATTCAGTCGATAAATTGACTATTAGTTTCCGCTTATCGTGTGAAGGCATTGTAACCAACTGGCTCCATTAGCTCGTAACTGAGTTGTCAACGTTTGTATTTAGATGGTTGGACAAGTTCTTTTGCTCTCCATTTCGTCAACTGTCTAACGCATATATATATATCTTATACCCTAAGAGAGTGGCGACCTTCCCGTGTTGAAGTTTTGGACTGGCCAGTCTACTCCCTTGATCCCAGCAAGACACACAACTTATGAGCTCTCGTTTGCCAGATTTGCGAAGATCCGGAGGTCGTACATCTGGACGACCATATTCTTGGTGCTTCCGAAGAGAATTCTGAGTTCCGATCTACTGCAATCGCGTGCTGGAAGTGCGCCTAATCGAGAGGCCGAGGCGTCAAGTCGAAACAGGAAAAACACGTTATGCTACTTCATGAAATTATAGTTCACAGTGTCCATACAATTTTGTCGCAGCCATCCTCGTAATTTGGCGTAAACTTCATTACTCTCAAAGGCTGTTCAGCCGACATTCACCGTACTGTTTATCGATTAGGTTCGTTTATTTCTTTCGCAAAACGACTACTGTCGACTTAGTACCAATGTGAACGTGTATTCAAAAATTATGATGACCAAATACCTTTGCATATGAATGTAGAATCATGCACACATTGGACTCTGTATACGTAAAAGTAGTCTAGAAGCAACTTTGGCCGAGTTCGGATACTACTATGCAAACGTCATACGTTAATGTCTATGTGACTGACGGTAAACGCTGACTACTCAACCTGCCTGTTGCGTTTTGGAAACTAACAAACTGAGAGTTGGGAGTTTTGAGGAGGTTTACATTCAAGGGGGTGCTCACTCGATACAGAATCTTGAGCAGCTAGGCATACCTGGTTATAGTCCATGCAGTTACTGTGGTTTACTCCCTGAGTAGGTTACTTTTCGGTCAGTACTGCATCCTGTACGGTGTGATCACATATAATTCCCCACCAATCCTGACTGACTGGATACTTTTGGTTTTTTTAATTTCGCAGTCCTTCCGTCTTCAAAATTTCCCCGTCCCCAATCACCCGTGTTCCGTTCCCTTGGCTGTCAAGATGGGAAGACCCTTGGAAATCCGGAATGAACTCGGAAAATACAAAACATACTTCTCAGTCCTCTTCACCGAAAGTAAAACCAGCCCCAAGTGTGAACTCCTTTGCTCCAGATGGGACTGGCGGTGAAACTTCTAGCCAAACGGGGATTGAGTCTTATACACGGTCAGAGTCCGAATTAAATGCAAAAAAGATTGATGAAAACCTCAAACTCGTGACCACTCTGTCCGCACAATCCGATGGGAACACCATGATTGACAGTCTAAGTGCTACTGATCAGACGAGTCTGTCTGTCTTGGCTTCTTGGTGGCCGTTGCTTTTTAGCTCATCTATGTCTGCTGGTAAGTCAACATTCATGTTATTGTTCAGCACGCTTGAGAAACAAAAGTGGTTCTGTAGTTAACTTTCTCACTAGGTAAACCATATAATCAATTTTAAGTTAATTAGCGTCACCCAAAGTCCAGTAATTCCCCTCCTCGTAATAACCGTAGTGACAGAAATATTCTACCGAGACAGTGATATTCACATGTCTAGCCTCAATTTCGTATGAATCGCGCTGAGTCAGGTCGATAGAACAGGCCTACTTGAACCAACTGGTCAGTAAGCAGGACGGGCGTGCAATATTAGACAATGTCGTCACTTGTTGTCTATAAGTATCCGAAACACTGAATTCTTTTGATCTATTTGAATAGAGTAATTGAGAAACAAATCAGGATATGATTTCATTTCGCACAAGTTTTTATCACTTGTCTGGTTTTCTGTTTAGACTTTGCATACCTGAGCTAGTAGCTTAGTGTGAATGGAACCTTCAACTACTAACTTGAGTGCTGTAAACCTTTGTTCAGCATGTTCGTTATAGATTCACCTCAGACGAGGATGAAATAATTAGCAAAACAGGTTTAAATCATAGAGTACAATCATGAGAATGTTCGGCTCTACTGGTACGCTGAGAAACGAGAACTATCATGCACATTACACACAGTTCGTAATTCAAAGTTTGTTTTGCAGCCACATGAACAAATGACTTCCAGCAAGTGTGTCTAAATTCCAAAAATGTACCAATATTTATAATCAACTAGTTGGTTGAATGGACGTAGGATGATCTCAAGGGCAAACTACACTGACAACCCGTACGAGCGTCAGTATGTGGCAGGAAATTAGCACTACTTGGCAGTCAATCACTCATGAGTTTAATAACCTGCTCAGGTCAATGAATACTTATAAATACAAAGACAGAGTAAGCCGCTGAGTCAATTTGCACTGATATTTTAATTGGGTGAAATGATATCGGGAGATGTGAGCATGTTAACAGGTCACCTTAAAACGGAGGTATCTTAGTGGATAGGAATTTCGGTTTGTTACACCGAATTTCGTCGGTTCGAATCCCAGTCCGTTTGACATTGGACAAGAACAGATTTAATCGTGGAATGCTTGGTTGAAAGTGGGTAATGAAAGTCATCAAATGAGTGATATTATCCGCTCCAATTATACTCTCGGTCCTTATAATAAGGCCGAAGAAAACCTCCGTTCAATTAGCAAAAATAGGTGATTTACCTGTAAAAATAATAGTTTCACGGTTAATCTAACATTGTTTCCAATCACCGGTGATTTGGTGTAGCGCTTGTTATTGTCTGTTCAATGATTTCCCTTTCCACTGCCACCACACCCTCCTGCTCTATATAGTTGGCAGTGCACAGCACGCTTTTCTCTACCTCCGCCTCTGGCGCAGTCTTTTGTCACACTACCACTCTCCGTTGACCGCCGGACAGTCATGGACAACGGAACTGCCGGTACGAGGTGAAGCGGATTTCTCAGTACAATCCAGTCCGTTAAACCTGGTTACCCGCGTGAAACTGGGACGGCAGAATGGTGATTGGTCAAATTCGGAATTGTCGGAGCTTGGGATGACCAATGGACAGACGGTGGAATCGTTCGACTCTGAAGGATGGAAGTAAGTCAGGATTTATGTGGTTTACATTTACAGTTGTATAGAATCCACTTAAACTGCTTGGTTTTACCAACTGTTGTGGTTTCTTACACCTTTGTAATTACTGATGAGTAGTCGGGGATTTGGTTTATTTTCAAGTTGACCATCACTCACATTTGATCTCAACGTTCGCATTCACATAGACTTTCCAGCCAGCCTCTTTCGAACAGAAGCACTAGACTCGAGTTTCGCTCTCATTAGAGCTCGTCAGTAGTGCATATCCTTGCCACGGCCGGGATTTGAACTCCGGACATTCCAATCATGAGGCAACCGTGTTGACCACTGCGCCATTGACCTCACATTAGGCACGACCGAATTATCACATCTGAACGCTCAACCACTCTCGCTTGTGAGCAATGATCAGGTTGCCCGATCGTCTCGAGAGGACACACAGCAACTGTCCTTTTAACTCCACTTGATAACCCCGTGATTAGGACTTCCGAGACAGGTCGAGATCACTGGTCTCATTAAACCTGCAAGGCGATATTTTAGATTACTGATGAGTAGTCGGGGATTTGTTTTGTTTTCAAGTTGACTTATTCGTGAGTTGGTGCGCCTTGTCCTTGTGATCATGATGAGTTGCGTAAACGAATTCAATAGCACATTGCGACGGTTTTTGAAAAGAACCAAAAGAGCGCGTTTCAATTAACTCCTTGTCGGTTCAGTTACTTTTGGGAGATAAATATTCTAAGTATTCGGTTACTCACCAAGTCATAAGTTTACGTTAGCTCAGTACTTTAGCCTAATTGGTTGAAACCAACCCTCGAGTTTCGCTCTCATTAGACTAGTGCTTCTTTTCGAAAGAGGCTGGCTGGAAAGTCTATCTGAATGCGAACGCTGCAGTCAAATGTGAGTGATGGTCAACTTTTAAATAAACGAAACCCGGACTACTCATCAGAAATGAATTCACTGCTACCGGAAGCTTTAAACGACTGACTGTAATGGAACCATTGGGAAGCGACAGCCGCGATCAGCTGAGCAATGTAAAACTGATGTCAATCGAAAACCGGTAACTGCAATGTCCCCCAACAAGTTTAATGATATATGTATAAATTCAAAATAAAGACGGGTCTCATTCGTGAAGTAATCAGCCGGAATTACCGGAACCCATACCGTGTCTTCTCGCGAGGCGACCGATCAACGTGATCATCACTCATAAAAAAAATGTGGCTGAGCGTTTGCGTATGCTAATTCAATCGTGCTTAATGTGAGGTCGGTGATGCACCAGTTACTTCCGTAACAAAAACGCACATTATTGAATGGAAATCGACCCTAGTGCTATTTTTCGAAAAAAGTCTGCCGAAATGCAACGGCTGCAATCGATTGTGAGTACTGTTCAGACTATATTAGTCAATATCGCCCACTACTCATTTACTTTAGAGCCATTACTCCTGAGGGCACCGTTCATTAATCAACGCCCACCAGGTAGATGATGCTATAGGGATATTTCTGGGTAGTTTTGGGGATTTTTCGCATCCCAAGTAATAACTTGACAGCTGTGAAAGGAAAGAATTGAGTCTTCAGCAAAATGTCTTTAAGTGTTCAGCCACTCGTCCAACCACTAATGAACTCAAGAAGTCCCGTTGGTCACTTCTTGGTGGATTCCACATCAAATGAGGAGTGAACAAAAAGCGGCATCAAACTAGATAAACTTAGAGCACTCCGATTGATATCCAACGACATTTGAGCAATGTCTACGTAGCGAATGGTGCACTGATTGGAGTGTGTTCTCGCTCACTCGATAGCAAATTCAGCCCCTTCTTAAGTAAGCCGAACAGCCGGTTTTCTAAACTAATCAGCAAAAAGCTTGGATGTCTAGTTGTGAGAAACGTGATTTGCACTTACCAGGTTTTGATAGGACCTCCAAAAAATGAGGTTTGTTCCAATCTTTCAGTCACCAGTGGGACATGGGTGATGAGTTGGATGTATTGGCAGTTTCAGACAAAAAGCAGAACTCCGTGGTTCATAGTGGATATGGAGGAGAGTTTTCTGCTGCCAATCACTCCGCTATTTTTGAGGAAGTCAATGCAACGATGGGTACCTTGGTGAAACACAACGAAAGCAGGGGTTATTTTCCACGGAATTCACTTCTCCGTCGGTCTTGCTTATAATCAGCAGTTGTCAAACATTACGGAACTCTGGGATTCATTGTTCGATTACCGGAAACAAGCGGACAGTAATACACCGTCCACCGGAACAGGAACACATCCAGGTGGTTTTCGAATGAAGCGATAGGTGCACATTTTAATTTGAGAAAGTAAAATAAATGGCCTTCAAACAATAGAACTTGGATGCTGATGTTTTTTACAAGCATGCAAAGAATGTTTAATTTATCCGGGCTTTGGATAGCTTTTTCTTCAGGGTCCTCAGGAGTAAGACATGCTTTGGTATCAAACACAAGTGTGTTATGTCAGGTAAAACAATTACTCATCTGCAATCTAAAACAATTAGGTCATTTCCTGTGTCTGATGACTCTTACAAGGACGAACGGAAACACACAAGATGTTTACAGTATATTGAGTCAAACAGAATGATTTAAAACCAGGAAAACGTACATAGGTTTTTGTTGCTGAGTATGACCACTAACATGTTCGGTTTCAGTGTTGAGCGGTGATATTCTACAGAGAACGGAGAGTTCATACAAACGCATAATGTCCAGCCTCAGGCAACCACTATAAACAATAACCACTTCTGGACATACTGAACTCCCCTGGAGGACTCTTGTCGCAGAATCCATTTAATTACAGCTATTGCTCCCGTTGTCCACAAAGATTTCAAGTAAAACTAGACTTTACCTCGTCGTCATCGCCGACGTTGACAAAGACAACCGAGATGCTACTGCCTTACTACCGTACAATTGTGTAAAAAGCATGGTTAAATTACTAGTTAATGAAAACTGATCGTTTGAAATAAGAAGTAATGAGGCAAAGTAGTTTTGGTGTACGTGCTGATAAGAGATTCATGGTCAACAGGCCTCTATCCTGAGATCGCTATGCTTTAGCAAACATACGTGTGGATTTCCTGTAAAAATAAAGTGACTTCCACGACACAATCTTTGTATAGCTAACTCTGCTGCAGTTCATTACACGTTGTTTCGTAACACGCAGAACAGTTATAAAAGAGCAAAGTTGTCAAATATACTTCCAATTAACCGCTTCCTCTCTTGACGTCATCAGCTAGGTGCTAAGTCGGTCACGAGACCAAAATCACAGGAAATTAACTCGACTTCTAGTTAATAACCTATATTCTGGTTTGCAACGACGTGTATTACACTGTTGTATGCTATACCCTACCACACGACACCACACTATACGGTATACACTAATGATTAGCACTTACGAGAGCGAAACCCGAGTCTAGTTCTTTCCGAAAGAGCCTCGTTGAAACTGTGTGAGCTGCGATCAATTATTATGTGAGTTCTTTCAGTAAATCACCTTTCACCATAACTTCAGAACTATGTGTAAATGATCGATAGCTTGATTTGGTGATAACCTATCACACCTCACACAGAAGCCTGTTCTTTTGGTCTGAAGGAGAATCCGCTGTGTCAGGAATGAAACGTCACCAATAAGCAAAGTTACCGATTGTTCATAGGTTGTTCTGAAATGAGGGACGCCCAGTTGGTCCCAAGTATATTCCATCCATTTTTTTAAAATGGAGTACAGTCCAACGTTGTTCCAACTAGTTACCAACAGTACTACATTTGCCGGAGAAGCTATTATCACTTTCGCGTGTGGTCAACTATAGCAGCGAAGCATACGGCAGGAATACAAAGAACGTTGTATCCTGATGAGTAGTCGGGGATTTGGTTTATTTTCAAGTTGACCATCACTCACATTTGATCGCAGCGTTCGCATTCAGATAGACTTTCCAGCCAGCCTCTTTCGAAAAGAAGCACTAGACTCGAGTTTCGCTCTCATTAGAGCTCGTCAGTAGTGCATATCCTTGCCACGGCCGGGATTTGAACTCCGTTGTATCCCATGAGGCCAAACGTAATGACTTTAGCTGTTCAGCTGTTTATGAAAAATATAGAGAAATCAAAGCCTGTATTATATACTGGATAATATTAACCTACGTTTGCTTAATACTAGGAACATCAGCTCGGATTTTCGTCTAATTGTTTGCTCATGTATTATATATTTAGAGTTATGTATACTACTTGTAAGTAGCTGATCGAGTTAACGAAGCTATTCTTTATGTCACCTTATTGATTAGTTAACTAGAATAACCCTCTACACAGAGTGATAGAAACGCCGCAAGATAAAGTGTGATTTAACATGGTACTGAGAAACATGCATCCGATCACTGGGGTCGTAAGTTAATGAGTCGGGTGAGCTATTGTGTTGGCTCTGTCGTGGAGTGTCAACATTGTTAAACGCGTGCGATACATGCGCCAGTGACAGAGGAAGCGCGCAAATTAATATACCTGTAACGAACCTACGTTTTGGTAATCAGCGTGAACGACGGTCATTATTTTTATCGACTCGCGATTAATGATTCGCGTGATGAAAAGACTATCGATCGATCGGTACTTTTTTTAACTGTTCTATTGCCGAGTGAAATGATCCTTATCGAATCTGCCGGAGCACAGTCAGGTTTATCATTGAATTACGCGTAGTCTGTGAACCCAGTAACGCCAGCCGATAAGAGTTTACAAACAGAACGACACTAAGATTCTGGAAAACATCAGAACGGCAGTCAATGCAATGGGATCCTACGCAATACTGAGGAAAGTACGTAATCTACTAGTTCTTTCTCGCTTCAACTCAACCATGTGTTCACATAAGTGAACAAAAAAACAACCCACAGATCTGTGGATTCCCTCAAAAACTGGTCAAAAAATATCCTCACTAAAATAATCGGGTCAGGAGGCGGTGAAACTGATTAAAGTCAGTGACTTCAGGAAAAGTTTTGCAGCCATATAAACATAGTTGAAGGCAAGATGAGATTCAAAAATCGGTGTCAGACGCTTCCAGATAATCAGTCTGAAGTGTTTGCTTGGGAAACGTGCACGGAAAGACTAGATGCGTCTTCCGCAGACAACAGCAACCTTCTTTAGCAACTAATTAGCATGCTAAACACATTAAACAACCTATAGCAAGCAGTTCAGTCATTTTAACACTCATGATTGTTGGTCAGCCATTCAGTTGGTTAACTACTGCTCAGCTGCTTACCATGTGAACATATGTCTGGGTAAGATAACGGATTTAATAACGTACAACTAAGAGCGGAATTATTTATAAAGATTTGGGTGAAAACAGTTGGTATCTGCCTCTAATTACCCAGCTTTTGCACTTGTTACGTACTGAAACAATTCAGTGCATGGACCCGGAAGCAACCATTGATGGTCGAAAATGTTAATATTTTTGGTCTGATGCACACATATCAGTGGCAACCCTGTCAGTCTATTCATGTTGCAACCCTATACGACCGTCCCTCAATCACAATGAAACATATAGATCACCTTTAAGATTAGATTCACAGATCCGTCCTACCAGTAGGTATTACCAACATTACAAAACTAAATTATCACGCCACTGTAGCATTTACTACCCCTGCCACTACGTGTGGGCTGGGCTTAATCGATAACCAGTGTACAACAAATTTTGTCGGATATCTTAGTTGAAACAGCCAGGTTTGGCACAACCTGCTATCTAAATCAGCGACAGATTGCTGTTCCTCTCATCCCAAGGAGTAAACCGTTACTCACATACATTAGTTGATTGTATCTATACAAGATGAAGCTGTATCTGTTTCTTATTTCGAACCGCTAATGAGTGTTGACTTATATATGAAATATCCAATTATGGTTTTTATTTTGTTGACGGTGTGTGTATATTTTAGCGTGGCACAAGCCAAGCTGGCTGCTGCTTACTATTCAGAGTCAACGCCTTCTAGCACCAATACGTCTGGGCCACGATCAAACAGTTGCGGGTTGTTACTCGAATCGTTTGTAACCCCGCCGCGAGAGTACGACCAAAACACACCTAGGCTACCTTCCTCATGTCCGGTCGAACATGCAAGAATTGGTAGGCACCACGCCACAGACAGAAAGCAGCCAACATTCACCCCGGTACAGCGTTCCACTTACAAATGTTCGCACTGTGGTCGAGGGTTTAGCAAGGCATACAATCGCACAATTCACGAGCGGACTCATACCGATGAACGTCCGTTTAGCTGCACCGTTTGTGCACGTCGTTTTCGCAGGAAGGACCATCTTCGAGACCACAGGTAGGTGATTAGTTACAGGGGAAATTTTGAAGGGCGTGAAATTAACACG
Source organism: Paragonimus westermani (assembly GCA_008508345.1). Taxonomy (NCBI): domain Eukaryota; kingdom Metazoa; phylum Platyhelminthes; class Trematoda; order Plagiorchiida; family Troglotrematidae; genus Paragonimus; species Paragonimus westermani. Next base: position 98,145 of record QNGE01001564.1, read on the forward strand.
CTTTAATTTTTCTCATACAAACATGTATTAAAGCTACATTCTGCGGAAATATGATCATGGTTTGCACAGCTAGTTAGCAGTTTAGTCATTGGGGTTTTCCAAACTACTTTGCGTTAAAAGCCTGGACTTTGTCTTTGTACATCCTGGGACAAGAAACGGGCAGAAGAATTTGCAACGCCAGCCTTCATGGGCCAAATAAATAAACTATGTGTAAACAGCACTGGCGCTGTTCGGATGCGCTGTTGTTTTACGTGCGTGCACGTTCTGAATAAAAACTTTTTCAGAATGAACAACGCAGTTTTCTGTTACTATGACTATTTTGGTGAATATCGTTCATCCCAGTTTTGATAGATATTGGTCGGCCATCCAAACACCAGTTCTCACTCCTCCCTATACGTTACCTTTGCTCACCCACCCTACTTCGAAGTGTCTGGTTTCAAAGTAAGTCCGTTTAATTCTAGGAAGACCAGCTCATTCGTAGTTTGCCAGGTAGTATCTGAACCATCATCACCCTGTGCTGTTGAAATGATCCTGTCACCCATCCCAATTCATGAAGTGAAATCATGGATAATCAGTCTACCTTCCAAAACCAAGTCGCCGATCACTTGTTCTTGGTGCTGGTCAATCCCACACACCACACCTGATAGAATTGTGTTGAGCAGGATGAATTAATAAGTCACATTCCGAAACGAGTGATCATCTATGAACAGGTTAATGACTGGTATTCATCACGAGTCAACGGAACAGTACTCATCTGGAGGAGAGTAAAGTTTTAGTTGGTCGAGCAGGAAAAGCCCAGTAAGTCTGAGCGACGTCAATGTAATTCACATCGAATACGTCTGTTGGGCCCACGCGGAATAATGCCAACCACCATGTGAGGTTTTTTGTCTAAGAGGACGCACTTCATACTTCCTATATTTACTGAACGAGCGTGTATATTAATTAGCCTTCGCGAAATGGGACTTTCACTGAATAAAACGTGTGTTGTACAGATTATTTTAGGCGCAATTTTATTTCGAAATTTATATTCACAAAAGATTAATTTAGCTATTTCGAATGTAACCTGCAGACTATTTCATATAAGTACTTCTCTCTCCATATAGGGACAGTGACACCTTTTGAATCCCAACTATAGATCCGATACGAGTCGGTAAATGTTGAACCCACGTTATAGGCTACCCATCTCTCCGGCCTTTTCAGTCATGTTCAGGGAGCAAAAACAGGGAGCCGTAAGATTCCATCCATGCGAGTATGCTTAAAATGAGCTCAAGGCTTTTTAACCGATACAGCGAAACTGCTTCAGTTAAGCAAGCTGATCAGGACACACGTTACCAAACGTCAGCATTGTTTACGTAGTGTCATCACGTACGAACAGTACTATACAGAAAACGGCGACGTGACGCGCAAATAATACACAACTGTTGAGCAATATTGTGAACACAGTTGCGCTACGCACTCTGCCCTTTGACGGTAAGTTGTTGTCACGTCAAATCCACAGGGTTCTAGTGTTAAGTAAGACCCCCTGTCCAACACCAGTGTAATCTGTGAAGTTGAAAAATTTCACCCAAACCCACAGTCCGACTAGCCGGACTGAGTTCAGGCACAATATCCCACCCGTTGTTGATAAGCAGCCTGCACTTAGAGGACTCATAGCACATACCATATCGTGATAAGGTAAAACCTCCATGGGGATAGTCACAAGCAGAGTGAGTGGTCATCTGCAAATTATGTAAGCCACCCACCCCCCTCACAAATTTTGGTGGAGTAGAATTTCTGATTGTAATATATTGATAATTCCATATTTATCCGGCGTTTTTTAAACTTTTTCTCGTTGTTTGTGTGAATCAATTTGAAGATGTTACTGAAGGTTTGTCTCTTTGAGATGCAGCTGCGGATAGTGCTTCGAAACACGCGTTTGAAGCTGAGCATCAATTACTATGATGTTTCCTTCTCGTCGTAGTAAGTGTCTCTTGTTTACCGAGTAAACGGCTCGGAGAATCCTCGAGTCAAACATCGAAGCGTTCTGCTTCAAGTTTAGGGTTAAGACATGTTTCTTATCATCCATTCGGAGTTTTGTGTAGACGGAAAAGCTGCCGTACATGTTCATGGAATGGCCTCATCATTTACGTGCAAATCTGATGGATTTCAACTTTCGAAGCCCAGCATTTTGTTCCTATCTGCTAACAAGGCAGCCAGCTTTGTGTCTTCTGCAAGAGATCACAACAAAAACTCTCTTCCTTGGAATCTCTCCCCCATCAAGTCCAGACTTTGATTCGGAAGGGCGCAAATTAACCATGCGACCCCAACCAACTTGAGATTGTCACTCGTTTGATATCTGCTCTGTTTTGATTGTTGACATAGACTGCACAGGCTGCAGACGCAAAAGAGAGAGAGGGTGCGCAGGAGGTAATACCTCTTCAAGGACCTTTGCAAGCCAACCACTGTTTGCAAAATTTCGGCATTTCTAACCCAAAGGACATTTCAATTATCACCTAGGGAAACAGTGAACCGGGGGTGTCCACGGTTTTGCTCCTGGCTTGATAAATTACGTTTTTGGATATCGGAATTCCACCGACTACAACCTTTTTGTTCATGCGCAGTGGTCAACACGATTGCCTCATGATTGGAACGGCCGGAGTTTAAATCCCGGCCGTGGCAAGGATATGCACTATTGACGAGCTCTAATGAGAGCGAAACACGAGTCTAGTGCTTGTTTTCGAAAGAGGCTGGCTGGAAAGTCTATCTGAATGCGACGGCTGCGATCAAATGTGAGTGATGTTCAACTTGAAAATACTTATCGTGATGGTTTCTATTGCCTACTGGAGTGAATCACACATGTAATAGATTACTTCCTGCACTAGTTTGCTGTGTTGTAGACTCTTAGTGTGATCAACGTAAGACAGCCAATACATACTGCTCAAGATTGCTTCACTGAAGGCTAGTCGTGTTTAATTAAACACGGTGTATATCTGTTCGTTTAGCGAGGGCCTTTTTCGATCGCACTCGATTTAGGACCATCATATCGCTCTATCTAACTACAAAATGGCCCAATTAAATTACAAACCGAAACTGTGGTTGTGTACAACGGTGACTGTTGGTCATAATAAGGACTTTGCTGATGCTCAGCAAGCGGCCTTTTTAAGGTACACTGATCATTGTGGAAAAGAACGATGTAGTGTGCTTTTTGTAAGGAAGTAATAAAATGGTCGCTGTGTGAAGATGACTTTTTGCAAGATGTTCTAACATATCTTGGACTGTCTGCACCTTGTCATCACACAAGCTTATATCATGTAAGGTCCAGCTCCCTGTCAGTGTTCCACGTCACCGTTCGTAAGAACACCGAGAACTTTATGCAAAACATCGTCCAGTACAAACTTGAAGAGGGTCAGGACGGCAATCACCTGGTACTATCGGTCAAAAACGGAGTTACCAACGACCGATCGATTCATGCAATCACCACCTCTTACCGAATACAAATGCTCGTAGCTTGACTTCATCTGTCTCATGTACATATTTAAAGTTAGATTCAAAATATAGTTGGCTGTCATAGCCTTCTCGTGTTTCACCTACCACAGAGTACAAACAACTTAGAATTCAATCACGCGTATTCATCGTTTACAAAAGGAGATAAGTGGAAAAACGGCAGTCATACTGTACTCCACCGAAAACGAAAAGATGTGACAGTGTGTCATAGACTCTAATCGTATTTTCAAGCTATACAATTTACTGAGCTTAAAATGAACATTAATTTTAAGATATCCCGTATCTCGAAAAATGGTCTCAGGGAATAGTTCTGCTGATAAAAACAAAGGCTAAACTACTATTCAGGAACACAAGTAGACCATAGTGTTTGCAGACTTGACGGTATTCGATCGACTCACGGAGAGCGGAGATTTGATCAGTGTATCCATAACTGGCGCGAAATCCGTCTTACTATTCATGGTACTGTTCTCCAAACTTTTGTGGACAACCTTCAGATTTAAGCTGACGTCAGAAACATAAGCGCAGCTGGAATCAGACTGATTCTATGAATAATTGTGTCCATGTTACTTTTCTTAAAAATGGGCTTGATGACCGTTTCTCCCTAGGGAGTGGGAACTTATTTAGTATTCCGTACATTGTACCGTAGAATGTACAACCCTCTAACAAGCACCACTTTGATCTTCTTAAGGGAAACTGAAAGTAGGTAATTTGAAATAAGTTCCCTATAACGCCTAACCGTTTGCATTTCTATCCAAGCCAGCGGGCACAGACTACACAGCAGGATTGAGTCCATAATTTAAAATAGTTGACTAGAAGAGTCATTTTAAGTAGTTTTGAAGGTATTCTGCGCAGTGTCCTAGGACGTTTTACAGGTTATGTACTGATAGTTAGTTTGATTGTTAAACTATTTCACTGACAAACTGGTTGGTATGGGTGTCCCGGACCAGACAAAGTCATTTCCTGAAAACTTCAGGTGTAACAGCTAATTCGGTCGCACCTAGCTGTTTCGACCATCCGACTTTCACGATCTTTTTGTAGGCTTCCTGGGAAATTGCATTTCACCAACCGGTGCAGTTTGTGTTGCCCACCATCAGTCGCCATTAACTGGCATGCATCGGGAACCTTGAGGGAGTGTGTCGAAACTCAATGTTTTACAGCAGGCTAAGCCCAACCATAATAATTGGAATACCATTAATGGACAGCTTCCCGTAGATGTATCCAGCTTTCATCTAGGGTACTGAAACTGGTAGATATTAGTCTGCTGGCGAGCTGGATTTAGTGGGAGGTTATTTCAACTGGATTGGAAGACGCGTTTATCTCCAGTTCATTGCATTTGGACCCCGGGACACCAAGGAAACGCTACAGCAATTGAGTACAAACCATCATGTGGGTATAATCGAGGCAGGCTGCTCACTATTAACGCAGTCCTACCCACTACATAGCCATCAATAACTAACAAAGCTGTGATCAGTTTGAACGGCAGCAGTGACGAAAAATGCAGACACCGGATGATGGAACGACGTTCTCCGTGGTAGAATTTCGTACTAGCGCGAAACAAGTGGACAACTAAACACACACTCAGGGGCGTGTTCCTGTTGTTGGATGGAGTACTATCGAGACCGAACTGGCCCTTTGATTAAGTCTCATTGGACGGTAAACTACCGACCCAGAGATAACACCAATATCGGCTCTATGCGTTTGATATACAAGGCCATTAAGGCACTGGTAGATCCGAGCTATGGTTGTCTCTGGGCTGCAATCTGTTAAACTATGTTCATCGGTAATAAACACAATTCCGTGACCTGCCTACCATATATGTACCTTCGGCTTTTGCTGAGCGAAGACGATTGTCCATTGAGATTCATTGCAGGAGACGGGCCTCGACACCGCAGACGAAGATTAAAAAAAAAAGAAGTGTTCAACCAAATGCCGATGTTCTACGAACCCGTAGAGTGGGACAGAAAACGTTGACTCAGCAGTAGCACAAGATATCAATCGGCTTGAAGAGCTAAAATCTTGAGCACGCGCTGCCCAAAGGGAGCTTATATCTATAGCGTCCATTTCCTAGATAACGAATAAGCCTATCTTTTGTTCTGTACAAATCAATTTGGATACATTGAATGTATGACAGGAAACTGACAATGGCAAACTGCGCGCGGCTTTACGGCTCAATAGAGTGTCCGTGTCAAAAAGGGAGATTATGCTTCGGTTGTTATAAGAGCACACAAAGGTATTCATGGAAACATTCTGAACAACATCAATCAAAGCGGCCACATTATCAGTGGCTTAGAGAGAAAGGGAAAGACTGAGGGTTGTTGGAAAGAGAGAAGAAACGGGTTGTATGTAGCGACCAGTACACAGTGGGGTAGTTCTTGCTTACAACGTGAGATGACTGATTGTGCTTGATCCCGGCTTGCTTATGGAACAGATACCATCGAGATATGTAGGCTGAAGTAAAGGGCTAGCCTAAAGTGTATCACACCGAAACTCCTACCAAGGGTCTGGTTTTTAGGACAGCAAGAGGAAAGGCAGAATTCATCATCCCTTAGGGACCACCTCCCGGTGCGTTGGCTGGTGCTCTCTTTGGAACTGTTCGGCTATCTAGTGAGGGTAATACAACTTGCATGAGGTTGAAACGGAAGAAATGTGATTTCACCTTAAAGATTACAAACCGTCAGTTCTGCCTGTGGAGAGGAAATGATCGTTAACTAATACCTGAGACTGACGTTGAGCAGTGAAACTGTACAGGCTGAAAAAGTGAGCAAGTGGAAAGAACGCAAGGACATCAACCACAAACCATGTGTTTAGTCGCCACCAAACCTAGATAATCTGTTGTGGTCAGCGTGAGCCTTATTAAATTCGAACATACACTGTGCAAACTTTGTATCAGAACTGTCACACAGCCTGATCAATTATATTGTTCGCTTGAAAAACAGAATGTAACCTGTCTTATTGTTCAGATTGTATGCAACATCGCTTGCCAACACATTTCGGAAGTACATTTCCCACATTAAGTTTTCCAGACTCCTCCAAGACAAAGTGAGCAGTCTGCAAGCGCCAAATGAGTGCTTAGATGGCAATGGTATTGTTTATTTCTTTAGTTTTGATATTAAACGGATCCCGTTTTCGATATTACTGAATAGTCGATGAAATTCATGTCATAATGGGTCGCGTCAGTTATCAGAAATTAGGCGAGTACATCGGAACACGGATAAAAATGTTCAAAAACCCTCGTTTGTTGTGAAACATTTTCAATTTCTTCATAAGAAAGACGATAATTTGCAATAGAATCACGAGTTGGTTACATCCCAGTTATTGCTTTGAATGATACATTTTGGTGAGTTTGGATTGTGTACAACTTCTTCAGCCCCAATGACAACCTCTGTGCGGACAACTTACTGTGAAAACTCGTCGGCATGAAGTGAGAATTGAAAGGTGGTGAAAGTAACCATCATGCTGTCCTTATCACGCTTGACAGTTTAGAATAAATTAAGTAGGACATAAGGTTACACAAGTCTGTACACAAATGTCTTGTTTAAAATCCCTGTTTGGTCAGGCGGCGTGAATGACACGTTACAGTGTTGCAGTGCCAGGTATTCTTGGGTAGTCTGGATCATCAGGCAAGGTTACTCACAAGTTGGTATCATTATTTAGGACATTCCATGATGGCGCTTAAAGTTACCTTGTCAGTGAACCCAGTTGAATATATATATATATATTCATTATTCACCAGTTACAGGGACCTATTAAGAATAGTGAACACACGGAACGCGGTTCTGAGGAATGAGAGAAGTTCATACGATTGGGTGCGCTTTGCATGAGCGAAAAGCAGAATGACAGGGGAAGTACCTGAGACGCCTTTAAATAAGGAACTGCTCTACTTAAGCATGCGTGACTGGCACACCATTTTCTATATCGACTGTCATCGGGAACAGGTATTTACTAAAAGTTGAGTAGTAGTCGTATTCACAAACACTTTGATTCAGCGAACCAATTTTACATTGGCCGCCTGCTCACCTCGTCACACGTGTGTTGGTGCTCTCCTCAGATTAAAAAACCAGATGAGCTGAGTGTTTGATAGGATTTGTGTTGTGAGAAATTTCATTACAATTGGATTTATTGGATCATCAACACCCTCCAAAAATGGCATAATGTGGTTGAAAATCATGTATGTGGGCTAACAGCCAGCAACTCTGGACCGTGAAACCGTAGTCAATAGCTCATAAACAGCCCGATGAGACTACACATTTTTACATATCTGTTTCCATTATAGGCACAAGATTTTCCATTACATACTAGAGCATATCAGTTTGGTGCATTAGAATTTCCAAGTTGGAATGCTGGACGTGACGGTCCAGCTAACCCTAAGGGGCGATCAATCTCAATTAAGGCACATCCCATTTGCTACTTTGATAGAGGAAGTGGCCATCCGATTGACGAGTCATCGTTTTGGTCGATAACTCTTTCTTAAAATCAGCCTGGACACGTAATCTCAAAAATGGCAGTGTAATAGTTGGATCCACGGAAATCCGCCCCGACAACATATCGATCTCTGATTCTGTCAGAATCTTGCTTCTGTGTCTTTTACTAGCCTGAGCTTCATAACTGATGCAATCCACATGTAGCCACTTGTAAGCGGTATTACACTTGACTACGTTCAGATGGGCAATGTTACACCAATCATCGTCCCTTTCGAATGTTCTGGTAATACGTCCGCATGTTTCGAGACTGATGCGAGTGTACTTGCGTCCGCCAGCCATGTATGCGGGAGAACTAATGAAAATGTTCTCACAAACTGGTTCACTCTCACATTACAGCTCGAAGTCTACCACGACCCCAAAGCTCACGCTTACTGGACGTGAGATTCACAGACACCCCTAACCACTTGCAACCCTTTACTTGTCAAAGTAACCAATACGGCCTGCTGCTTGATAAATTATCAAGAACAGGGTCAGATGATCCGTGCTCCACTTTGACTGCTAACTCTGTTCTCATTGAACAAATCCGTTGACACCCCTCGAATAACCCAAACCACTTCCTCTATCAAAGTAGCCAATGCGAAATGTTCTAATTAAGGTTGGTCGTCCCTTACGGTTAGTTGGGCCAATCGCGTTCTTGTCGTCGCGTCCAGCATTCAAACACGGAAATTCTAATGCAGCAAAGTGATTTGCTTCAACGTGTACTAGAAAATCATGTGCCTAAAATAGAAGCATATATGTAAAAATGTATAGAGTAAGAGCAACGCTATATACAGTTTGTTTATGAAGGTTGGATATTTTTGGCTGACCAGTAACGAGGTGACAACAGACGCAAACGACTGCCTCAAAATTTTCGTAATCCTTCAAATATTTCCCAATTGTTCATTTCCAAGTTCGTCCAGATGATCCTCTAAAGTTACTGGATTTCTCAGTTCACGAAGTAGACGAAAGGATATTCATCGTAGATAAAGTTTAACAGTCAAAAGTCAACCATACAACCATTTTTCTGGTAACCTTACATCATTGGAAGCAATGTTTTCGGGGTTTGAATTGATGTTAGGAGGATTTGGATTACTTCGAGCCGAGCATCACTTACATTCGATCCCAATCCTTGCATTCACATAAGCCTTTCGGCCAACCCACTCTGCAGGAAAACACCAGACTCCAGTTTTGCACTCACTAGAGCTCATCAGCAGTGCATATCCTCCTCCGGGCCGGAATTTACGGTGCGCCCGACTGCCTCACTTGAAAACACAGTAACTTCCCCGTTAGCCTCAACCTATAATGTTTGTCCAGTAGTTAGTTGAGGATGGCATCTACTTAAACACATTGTGTCCTAGTGTGAATTGGCATTCAACTACTGGCAAGCTGGTAGTGACTGAGTGAAAATAACGCCTCCTCCAGTAACCAGACTTCTTCCTGGAGTCAAATTCACCTAAATATGACGGGCTCCTAAACTCGATCTATTGTTTTCCGCCATCCATCCACTTACGTCATAAATAGGAACTGATCATTGAATTTCAATATCTGTTACTCTCCATTATCGTATCCGAATCCATACATTGCAGCTACACACATCTGACTGCAAAACCGTTCGTTTGTACGACTTGCAACCGAGGGTTCTGTCAGTCTCGTTCCCTGGAGAACCATCGACGGACGAATCACGGCACAAAATTAAACGCAACCACTGCTCTCCTGCAGGCGTCCCAGCCCACAGGACTGACAGTCTCGGAGCAATACGTTCAACAGTTGTTGAATAACCTGAAAGGTTCAGAACGTAAACAAATGTGATTTCGAGCATCATCCCGACCGGAAACTCTAATTATTCAACTGTGACCCACATGAATCTACATCACTATGTGCACTTAAACACACACTCGGTACACACTGATTTACGATTAAACTTTTTTGATACCTTCACTTCCCTCGTGAGCATTTCCTTCCCACCCTCTTTTCTTGCTCATCATTTTTGCACGTAATATACTCTACTATGCAGAACAAAAGTAGCCGTGTTTATTTGCTTGAATTTAAAGGCTACTGGGACACAACTGGTGGCCTGCATATGTCACTAGCATAGGCTGCGACATCGATGAAGCCCATCGGTTGACTGACATGTCTTTTCATCCATCGGCCAATCTCTCTGCCCTTCGATCAGTCGGACTGGTTGTCTATTTAATCCCGCTTGCTTGCTGGCTTTACATCAGTGTTACAAATTGGATCTCACTTGGCAAATGTACCAGCTTAACAGAACGGATGGGATACTCCATACTGAACGTTATACACTCGCATTTGTCTAATGTGGTACTTATCCGAAGTCACGTCCCTCAGCCTTTCTAGATTCCGTTCTATACATATATGTACACACCGATCATGGTTCCCTGGTCTTTAAATATTGCCACAAATTATTCCCACGTTCACGAGTGACGTCTTCCATATTTTCGTGTGCATGAAACTGCACGGTGTGGCAATTCGTTTGAGACTCAAAAGTCGGTCGGATAGTGTATCAGCTCGAATTGGCCAGCCAGATTTGCAGGCGCTTGCTCACTCGTTGTTTTTAATTTCGCCCTGATTCAAGTGCTGGAGGGGTGTACAACACTGAGACGTATTCAGTGTTGAGTGGGTTGATGCAGCTCAACTCTTTGTTCATTACCATAGGACAATTTCAAGATTTTGGTTTGTAAACACCACGGTCATTATGTGACTTATTCAGACTCATTAGTGCAACAAGCAGTAGGCTATCGGTTGGAGAAGAGTTACAGCTTTTGAGGAATATTAGAGCCACATAAAATTAGTAGTTAAATCTTCTGTTGCGTCCACAGGAAGCGGCCCAAGAGGTCAAATAGACCGAAGTTGCCATAAGATAATTCGCTGAAAGTTGGGTCTTCTGAGAGTAGATGTCACTCAAATTTGAAAAAGATAGTAGACGAAATTAACGAACCTGTGTTTCAATGGTTTGTGAGAACACATGGAAAATTTGGCGAGGTACTTGTCATTGAGAACGTTATTTGCGAAAGACATTTCGGGCCTTGAATTATCTTAATGCACAAGAATTTTAAGCATCTAAAGCGTAGTTTCGTTGCTGGAGGGTCTACTGCAGATTGAATCTATACAAAGTAAGTGTGGTGATTTTTGCTAATTTTCTGTAGATCTGTGGCAGAATGAGAAATGTTCTGTGGGCTGTGGTGTGCACAGCATTATGTCCAGTTTGCCGAAACTCCTACTGAATTACAACGAATGCTAATGAGACCATGTTACACCAAAATGATTTGCTGGAGAAAGTGTTGACAGTAAGCCATCAAGTTTAAGGGCTTTTAATGATGGGCTGACGTTAATGCCTTGTTGCAAAATGACCGGAGCGAAGTTTCCGCCCATAGTTTTCGAAGCGCATACAAATCAGCCATGGTTACATAGTAAGCGTTATGTGGTAGGTGCCTTCTTTGTATGCACCATCCTTCACAGAATGACCGGATGTCTCGTTCAGTAACTACCGTCTGGTGATAAGAGATACAGAATAAACCAAACGGCGGACTGGAATCCTGCCGTTTGTTTTTCACTACCACCTACTCTCAGTATATTGAGTCTTCTACTATTTAACTGGTTTTTCGACTTTAAGCCACCCAGCCCCCAATTCATTTTTGCAACCTTCCGATCGAAACTTGTTTTCTCTGTTAACTGATTAGTCCAATCAAACACTATGCCCTCATTATCGACTTTACAACTGTGGAGGTCAAGTTTGACGCTTACTTGACCTCCAGTCTAAACTTCGTTGAAGTACTCGCCTGATAACCAGGACGATATGATGGGTTGGTTAATTGGCCCAGTGATGGGTGACGGAAATAAGACTGTCCGCCGAGCCATCTTTTGATCCTAACTATGAAAGCAGTAATCACGGTAGGTAAGAAAAGCGGGTAATGAAGACTGCGAACTGTAGTAAGATATCCGCACCAAATTTAGTACGAATGAAGTTGAACAGTTTGGGCGTCGTGTTTAACGTGTTACTGATAAACGGATTGGGAATAACACAAAGTTACGAGCAAGTTGTAATAGTCTACGTTTCAACCACCTCTGGTGGCCTTCCTCAGGAATGTTTTAATCAAAATCCAACACACTTGAGGAAGGCCATCCGAGGTGGTTGAAACGTAGAGTATTACAACTTGCTCGTAACGTTGTGTTATTCCCAATCTGTTTATCTGCGAACTGCATGTTTACTTGCTGTTAAGCAATCACTGTTCCAACTTGTTGGTTTCGTTGATTGTGACCCAGGGGCGGTTATATGCTCGTACGAATTTATTCTCAGTGTAGAGGTTAGTTAAGTTATTGTTAACACTTCGACTTTCACCATATTAGGTCAGTTTCTTGGCTAGTGGTGGACGTACTAGGAAACAATTTTCATACTAGAAGGATGGTTGGAGTAGGTTAAGTAAGTAACGTTTCCTCTTCAAGCCATGTTATTATACCGCTGATAATCAGTAGACGTGGTTGTTCGTTGTCCAACCGAGATGATTCTTCCACATCAACTACTGGCAAAATGTCTAGTTCGCCTAATCGCCAAGTTGTTTGGACAGCCATAAGATCAAAACGAATTGTTTGTGTGTACGCAGGAATAGGTAGATTTGCTCAGTTGACAGCTCGTACGCTAACTACATGGAACAACCCTAGTGATTCTGGATACCATCTTCAGTTCCATTATTGTTACAGTGATTAAGACGCGCTGGTTCATGTGAGCTGGAGGTTGTAAAAAGTATAATCACGATAAAATTGATAGGAAATGAAGCCACGAGATTCACTGTTTATCCCTGTCTGGATGAGCACTTGGTCCGGGATGACGAAGCCGAAGTCCATGTGATAATCGATCAGCTGCCAAAGTCATCGGTACCGGGTGCCACAGGAAGCGGGATAAGAATATGACTCGCCGTGTGTAACAAAGTCGGTTTCATTCTCATCGGCCTGTCCACAAGCTGCTGTCATACATTATCCAATAAATTCTCGAGTGATAATAGACTGGAATTGGTTTTGTTGAATTATGGATTTCAGTATATTTGAGTGGGTGTGAAGCGTAAAAAAGGCGAACAGATATGTTATAATAAATTATTCTACTTACTATACGTTGAAGAATAGTTCTCATTGAATAGGAAATGTGATTACAGCAAATCGTCCAAATGATAGTAGGGCACGGCCAACGCTGTCACGTTTCGTTTCAGTTCATACGCACTTTTCGAATTTACATACTGACAAGGTTGTGCATTGCATACCGATAAAATTATTCGTGAGCTGTAGGTGGAGTGATTCTAGAGACCATCAAGTGTGTTGTGATGGCGGAATGAGTTATCTAACCAGACCAGAACCTGCACAATGTGGTTCACCTTCATTTTACCAGAATACATGCGTGACATCTAGTATCAGCGATCTTAGAGATTGTGGATTTGTCGCGTAACGAGCATCTCTCTTTTTTACTATGGTGAGGTACATACCACATCCTGACATATATTCTTTACAGCTGAAATGTACTGCCAGAACAACTGGTGACCTACAGTTCACTGTTCAATCTGAACACTATCCACGGTTGTTACCAGCCTTCGCAGCCCGACAACCGCGCTGTTAGAAAATCTCAACATTTCTGACAATGACATAGAATCGTTGTTCACAAGTGTGCCGTTGAAAGAAACTAACAGTCTTTTGCTATCTTATACAACTTCATATCAGATAAACATTGCATCTAATGTAGGCTTTAACTTTTAAGGCAAGAGTTATCGTCAAACTGATTGGGACACGATGGACAGTCAACTTGGTCTAGTTTTAGCCGGTATCTTTTTGACCAAACTGGAAAAGCAAATGGCGAGTAAATTGTACAGTTTGGTCCTCTATAGAAAATGTGTTGGTAACCTACTTGTAGTCACAAATACTCAGGTGTATGCAACAGATTTGGTAGACCAAATGAACTATTTACACCCAAACATTCATTACAACTTGAAAAGTGAGGTTAATGGCCGACTGTCGTTTCTGGATATCAAAATAATTAAGAGACCAGATGGATCCATTTAACATGTTATATATCGAAAAAATACGTGGGCTGGTCAGGACCTACATTTTGACAACTTTGTCTAAATAGCACATAAAGGAGAATTGATAGGAACGCCATGTGACCTGGCCAGGACAATGACATCACGGATGACGAACTATGTCAAACAGAACAGACGTTATTAAACAACGGTTATCACAGTGCATTTATAAGATTCAACACGGACAATGTGCAAAACAATTCTCAATACTTAGTCCCCGAAAGAAGTAGTTTTATAATTGCCGTTCAAAGGAGACATTGTGTTGAATAGTTAAAGAACGCTTAAGGTCAGTTGATGCCTGCACCTTGTTTGCTGTGAAGCCAGTGATCGTGTGCAGAACGGTACGAATTCCCGCACCCTCGGTTAAGCAGCCGACGCCTCGAATTACCAAATCAAACGTAATCTCTTAATACAAATGTGGATGCAGAGCATCCTATGTTGGCAAAACTGAAGGCCAGCTTCGAAACACGGTTGCCAAACCCCTACCGAAATGGGTTCGACAAACGGTCACACAATCAGGCAACTTGTCAGCAAACACCCTGAGGGAGCCCGCGTTATCGATCGCCACGCATCGCATGATGATGTAACATGTTTCAATTTTAAACAGTTATTTGCAGGCCAAAAGACAATGACCTTAGAAAACTTGAGTGAATTCGGTTTGGTAAAACAAAGCAAATGTAAGGTGACCATGGTGAGTACATTTGTCATTTCACAGTTCGCTGTGATGAGTCCAGAATAAAATGTCATTGCACATGAGATGTTTCATTTGAATACACGTTCTGAATTCTGATGGTTGACTGGGGTTTCTGCTGATATACGTCCTCTCAGGCGGTTGGCATACGGTTGTACTAAAGATTCTCTCACGTCCAGTTCCCTAGCGCATTTAATTATATACGCTTAAGTCTGCTTGTTGTACGGTGAATAAATCGTTAAATACAGTTTGCTTGTATACTCACTACCTTCTTGTTAGGAATTCGGATTCGCTTTAACATAAGGCTGGAGGAAATATGAGCGTACGAACTAAAGAGTAAGGTATTAACCTCGCTATAAACAAGGATGTTTTCTGCTTCACTAGTATCTACAGCAAATTTCCGGAGTATATTGTGTTTTGTTTTCATTTATTATAAGCCTCTACACTGAGAACAACGGTGGTTCACATTGAACACGTCTTATTTGCCTCGGTTTTCCTAACGACGTTCACATGAACTTCAGTAAGCCTTGTATAGTTTTTCACTCGTTTTTCGTAATTTCTTGTTTTCTCCACGACTGTTTCACGGAAGTTGTTTTAAAAAGGATGCGAGAATTGATCCTTTCAGCAAACTACATGTTGTCCGTGTGGGTCTGAAATACAGTCATTTTTTAGTTGTGAGTTAAGTCTTGACGAGACGAAGCATTAAGCTCTTTTTTAGTGTACCGTCATCCGTGCAATGGTATCAGATCATTCTGAAATTGATGCCCGATCTGATTTCCCATTTGTTAAGATGGTTTCGTTTCTCGCAGTTACGGGCAAACCACCGCCGTGGCAAGGATATGCACTACTGACGAGCTCTAATGAGAGGCTGGCTGCAAAGTCTATCTGAATGCGAACGCTGCGATCAAATGTGAGTGATGGTCAACTTGAAAATAAACCAAATCCCCGACTACTCATCAGTAATCTAAAATATCGCCTTGCAGGTTTAATGAGTTCTGTGATCTCGACCTGTCTCGGAAGTCCTAATCGCGGGGTTATCGATTGGAGTTAACAGGCAGTAACTGTGTCTCCTCTCGAGACGATCGGGGAACCTGATCATTGCTCACAAGCGAGAGTGGTTGAGCGTTCAGATTTGATAATTCGGTCGTGCCTAATGTGAGGTCAATGGCGCAGTGGTCAACACGGTTGCCTCATGATTGGAATGGCCGCAGTTCAAATCCCGGCCGTGGCAAGGATATGCACTACTGACGAGCTCTAATGAGAGCGAAACTCGAGCCTAGTGCTTGTTTTCGAAAGAGGCTGGCTGTAAAGTCTATCTGAATGCGAACGCTGAGATCAAATGTGAGTGATGGTCAACTTGAAATTAAACCATATCCCCGACTACTCATCAGTAAACCACCGCTTATCGGAATAAGTGAAACCTGTAGGTGTGTAAGCTTTGTAATGGAGAGAGATCTTACCACTAAAATGTACGAAATCTCGCATAATTTGCACTTTTAGATTGTAATCATAAGCTATACAAATGCCACAAACACATACTCGACTACAAGTTCCTAGACAAGGTATAAATCGTACAAGGTGTAGATAGTTGATTATATACAAACCAAATGAACGAGAAATGCATCGGTGTATGCTTAAGGATTAAATTCCTGGCGGTATGTTTTGTTTTCATACGCACGTTTCGTGCTGTGTGAATAATCTACCTTACGTGACTGTGACTGGGTGTAAGTAAACACTCCGGAATCTCTCCCCTTGCATGAGCCTCAGCGAGTTGTCTTCAGGACATCACAGCAGATGAAGTTTCTTGTCGCTCTTCCTCTAGTCTCCTGTCTCGGCTATAGCTACAGCATGGGTGGATTCAACTTTTGTTTGACAGCCTATCTGTCGTTCTTTATCTTCTCAATGGCTGCCATATTTTCGCCCATTTTCATGAACTCTTCCCGTATCACGACGTTATCCAACCTGAGATCGGCTCCCCTGTAGTGTCCATGTATCACTTCAATGGATACTTGGTTTTCAACACTCACTTGGTTCACTCATGATTTGACACACTAGACTTTACAGCCAGACAGACGGTTCATTCGTGATGCTCACACTTGGGATGGTTGCAGCAAGAATTACTTTAGTCCACCTATGCCCTGCGTCTGATGAACCACCTGGTAGAATGTCGTTCCCGGTGGGTATACAAATGCTTGTCTCATGACGTTGTTGAGATGTTGATTTTCGCGTGTGCCGAAAATGTGGCACTATTGTCAAGATCCGACTTGTCGGTTTTTACTGAGCCGTAAATTAATGAAGCGAAATTGGACAGTGACGTTAGTTAACGATGACGCGATTATCCAGGTTCGACTCCGTTAGCTTCTGTTTTCAGTTCTCAAAAGCTTTTAAATACCACTTTTGACCTTGCGTTTTCCGTCTGAATGTTTTCATCTTTTTCGAACCATCACAAAAACACAAACGTTGCGTATCACTTGGATTTATGGACTTAAACCTGATGAGAGAACTTAGCGAATTCAAAGCTCTGAGAGAGGTGAGCACTGTCGGATGTTGGGTCCACAAATGCTGTAGTGAGAGCTTCAACAAGAAGGGAAGTCGGCTATTTTATTTGTGTCCATAACAGGTTAAAGGACATAACTGATGTATATCTATTCTACTCAGTAAAAGGGTGTGATACAACTACTGGTTGTTTCTACAGTAACTTCTGTTTATTGCAAACGGATCAGAAAGTTGGTAGGGGATGTAAATGAGTACTAAATTGGTAAAGTTCGCCTTGATTGCTCATTGGCTTGACGTTGGATTTTTGATGTGTGTCTGTTTGATGGAAGGTTGTTGATTTGTGGAACTCCTGCGACGGTTGGTTCACGTACTCTGTATGCTAGCTGAGCATTTACTATACTGGCTATGAGATACTGAGACCACCAACAGGTGGGTGAAACCGCGTGATGATCAAGTCATAACATGGTCACGAAATATAGACGTCCTGGTCACTCCACTGAACAAAGTGGTTAAGTGTCATCCCCTGGCTGGGGTCCGCGTGATCACTGAAAAAGCTGGCTAGAAGGGCTATCCGAGATGGCGGTGTGTCGCAGTCAATGGTGTGCATGCATCCATATCATTTCTAGTTCTTCCGCCTTGTCTACTTTTATTAGTTTTCAATCTTCTTAGTGGTAGTTTCTTCCAAGATATTCCACGTGACTGTTGAGGCGTGCGATGGTCCGAGCCACAGTGCCTTCTGGTCAGACTCTTCGCTGTTCTGATGATGATGATGATGATGATGATGATGATGATGATGATGATGATGATGTGGGACACTCCGTTTATTTTGACCGAACGTGTACCCGGGACCCCCTTTTTCTTTCATGCTCCCATCTGTTAGCCGTTTGTTGTGTTCCACATCTCCGACCCATACAATTAACTTGTTATATTCGGCCAATCAAGACGATGGTCTCTTTAGTTAATGAGTAATTTGTTCTAGGTTGTGTAATTGGCGTTGATTAGCATGTTTACTACTTATATCTAGCCTCCTTATCGACCAGTCTTGAACTGAGTTTTCTGTTCATAAACGTTTAGTACGTCAGTATGGAAAAGAAATTAGTGTAACCCTGCAGAGTGACTAGATATCCGGTTGAATTCTTCGTACGGGAGTGTTGCCTATCGCGGAGTGATGTTACTGGCGCATCATCAGGGTGTTAACATTGTTGTTGGGGCTTTAAAGCGTCTACAATGACTAGGAAGTTGGCATAACAAAAGTGAATGGGTGTTTTCATCATTGGCACCATTAGTACTTAAACATTTGCCCTAGACAACGTCGTTATGGATATGGCTGAAAAAGCTAGACATGCACAAACCACAAATACCTGTAGGCTAACGCTCATGAGGACGTCTCAGTGAATGTGCTTACCTACGTGAGTGTGTATTTGGCACTGGCAATCTCTGTGTAGGTAGAGGAGGGCTTGCTGTCAGTTTGGTGACTGACGGTTTGGATCTCTCAATCAAGGTTGTGTGCGACCTGGACCGGGATTGCTGGTCGTATGTCAGATCGTGGTGTTGGTTTCTGTGATCCTGAGTGTTGGAACTAGAATGCGTGCAAATGCAGTGTCAACTGGCATGATATAGGGTAAACCGCCATCCGATCTGAAACACCACATTGGACAGTTACAGAAGCACTGCTGGTAGCTGCGTCGAATTCTGATACTTGGGTAATAGGTGGTCGACAAATGTGTCCACGGGCTGTGAGCTGCGAGTCTTCGTGGTCGTGGCTAGGTCTGTCATCACCGGCTTTGAAGGGTGTGACCAGAAGAACTGTAAACTGATCACGAAAATCAAGCTGATTATTTATAGGACCATGAGGCAGTCCACACTGTTTTATGACATTGAGATGTGGAGGTTGATTCAACAGAGTATGCGGTATATGAACCTTTTTTGCCAGCATTATCTAAGACATACTGCAATTTAGCTTGTTGGATGTGGCCTGGGACACAAGTGTACTTCGCCTAGCGGATACGGATGGGACTGATCCCATGCTGATGTTCACGCAGCTTCACTGATAAAGACGTATAAACCGAAAAACAGGCAAATGAGTACCGAAACAACCATTATATAGGCGGCTAAAAATAGGTAAGAGGCACCACAGTATCCGAAGGTTACCACACCAGCTTTCAACACAATCGGCTGGAATAGTGTTAACCGAGTAACCATAATAAAGTTCCGTGAGTGACGGTCGCGTGACTGTGAGTCCAAAACAAACGATATGCAAACGAGCTATGCACGCCATAGGCCTTGATGACAACCACGTTGAGGTGCAAACAATACGATCGTGAGTGCACTGGCTGTTTCAGAGTGCTAAGAAATCAACCTACCTACAACCCACCGTCAACGAAGAGACAGTTTATATGGTGCACGCAAATAGCCTAACTCGATTAGGTATAAAGATGTATCTACTTCCAGTCTCATCAACCAGATACCTTGTCGTCTGATACAGACATATGGGTGATGATATTTTGCCGACTTCTATCCGCTTCAGCTTTGTCAATTCGTTGTGTGATGACCGCCTTATTCCGTTTTCAGTATAGACCTAAACTTTCGCTTATTTTCCTACTCCTATACAGAATGCAGTAATAAATACTTCCACACGGAAACATTTCTTGCCTTGTATTTTCCACACTTCGCTTCCTAACTTACAGCTTGCCAATGAATTTTAGCATCCAACAGATAAAAATTCCATTTCCACGCCAACCTAGATCCGGCTATCCAACGTTGGTCAAATTGTCCACAAAGCCCTCCATTCAAACGCCTCCTAGTCTTACTCCCCCGGGTTTACGCTGGATACGTAGGATGTGAGTGGAACCAAAAGTTATGCAGTGTAGGCCACTTGTGGTGAGTATTGTACACAGACATCTACTGGCTACGCCCATTGCGATGGGCTAATACAGAAACGAGTGACGTATCTTGTTGGAACATGAAAAAGTGTCACAGGATCGACAAATGTGCTTACGCGCATATGTGCGATGGAAGCAGTGAACGTGACTCAGAGCAAACTGTGAGAACTGTGTGAAGTGGTGAGGTACAGGAAGAAACAACGGATACAGGCCCACAGAACTGGTGCTTTAGTTGTGATTGAACTGGATTGTTGTAATGTCTTTCATAGGTTGCGCTATTCCGTTCTGTGACTCTTATTCACTACTGTTTGTTTTTAACGACCAGTCCAACCGTAAGACGAATCAAGTCTTTCTTATGGATCGCTCATCTCAATCTCCAGCTAACTGAGTAGATGTGTTTGTTCAGTCACATTACACTAGTTTAAAGGTTCTGTTGCACCAAACAATTACAGTGTCCTGTCTCCAAGACAACACAATTGTAAATTGTTATCGGGAAATACCCAATTAACACCGTGGAAGCGCTGAACGCCATGGCCCGATCTGTGCACAAACAATCTCTCGTATATGCACCGAAATCTTCAAAGTACTTTTACTGATTAAGGTAACCTATTATACAAACAGACACGAACACAGAATGCACAACGATCGATCGGTGTAGAATTTTTGATGAGATCGTGTACCGAGTAAATATACAGATGAAAGTGGTGCGTTGGTTTTAAAACTACAGGCAACATCATGATGGGCAATGTATAAAAGTTCAGATTATCCTGTGCCAGCCAGCAAGAGATATCAGAAACGAGAACGACTAAAACGGATAAATGCAAACGCCAAGACTGACGAGAAACCGAACACCCAAGCTGAAAATTGCAGATGGTAGCACTAGTATAGAATCTGTCAGGATATACGATTATACGAGGTCTAACGAGGTACCTGTCGATCTTATGATTCGGACAGAAAAAGACTTAATATTGAACGCTTACTGGGATAAAACGGGTTTTGTGAAAAAATAATGGGTAGTAAACCACACGACTTACGAGTAAGTAAACTCTTGACACGGAATTTAACTGTCAGAAGGTATCGGTCAATAATGCGGTGATGTGAACAGTTCAATGAGGTGGTACAAGATAAACAGAAAGGGAGTCCAGGTAAGAGTTCGTAATATCAGCTCAGGATAAGTTACACGTCACAATGTGAAAAATGATTGGGCAGTATTTGGTGAAATCAACAGGTGAGAATATATGCAAAAGGACCTACGATGCGATAACTCGGTGAATGGGATATAGGCATGGAAATGGGTGAAATTGATGTTGTGCAGGCTGCTGCATGTGACTGACTGACGCAGTTGTGGTGCCTCCGGGTCGAGTGTAACGGTTCGGGAGTTCAAATATCCAGGTAGAAGTGTTGCCATTGCACGCTCATTTTCACTTGAATTAAACCGAACATAAGCTTCGTAGCTTCTGGCAAAAAAACAAGTATAACTTGAAAATCACTCACAATTAATTGCATCTTTCACATTCCCACGGACCTTACAGTCTGCCTTATTCGGGAAACAGCACTAGACTCGGATTTCGCTCGAAACAGAGTTTGCCAGTAGTGCATATCCTTGAAACGGCCGAGGCTGGAACTCCGTGTCGGGGAAGTCGCCAGTTACCCGAAAATATTGTGTGACAAAGGCTAACAAAGTACACTGGCGAGTGACCTTCACAGTTGGCACGATCATGCGCCACATCGTCCTTCAATCCTTGTGCCAAATCTCTGGCATCCCACCTACGCGCCTCCACGCTCACATGCCTACATCCCGCCTAAGCACACCACTGTACTATTCAGCTCATCATTTGGTTCACCTTTGATTGGTCTTTCTATTGGTCACAAACCCTTTAAATATGGTCTGGATTGTGACCGTGTTGTCATCGGATGGAGTGACACAAGGGAACTCTCTCCGGAGGCCAGTCTACTCTCTCCGTTCATTCGTTAGCCTTGGGTGGTTGGGTTGGCCGGGAAGTCTCGAACTAGTCGTGCATATTCCGTAGTCCGTCGTTCTTTAACGTTGACTATCGTTCCGTTATACGTCGTCTCACTGACCGTTATCCTGTTATCTACTTACGTGCCTGTAGGACAAGTGAACCAGTTACGCCACTCCGACGACACTTCCATGTAACAGCAATGATGAGCACTCTGCCATTGATTTCACATTAGACACGTCTGACTGCCTGCAGATGGATGCGATTATGCATTTGCGCACAAGTCAACAAGTTTCCCAGTAGCTCAGAAAGGAAGCATAGTAACTGTCCTCTTAACTCCAGTCGATCATCCAATAAGTAACAATACTCTTCAGTCCGAAGTCACGGAAATAAACAACGTTCCAACACCTTGAATATGCTCGAATTAGTATTTCATCATCGGGTTAAATGTAACACATTCGTACGGCTCCAATGAGTGTGGTATGTAACGCCACTCGTGAGAGATATAAAACGTTGCTGTCCGTTTGGTTTGATTTACAAGACCCAGTTACATGTCATCGATCACATGAGTTGTATAAAGTTTTCGAAACAATAATCACATCTACGGGGTTATTCTATCCTGGATCTAACAGCACTGCCACAGGAGTTTCAATGTTTTGACTAGCCGGCCTGAGTGCATAATGGCAGTAACTGTTGGTTGATTGCAGTGGCTTCTGGACTGCCAGTATATGGCTTGTCTCGACTCTACCTCGCCGACGGTACATTGTCAAAGGGACAATAACACATTTACCGTCTAACGAAGCCAACGAGTTCAAGTCTTGAGTGCACCAGTTTATAGCCGAAAGACGAATAAAGAATACATTGAAACTGCGAAAGTAGCTCTATCCAATCAATCCTAAGGTTGAATATTTGGGAATCGCAAGCGGTAATTGCACAATCTATTCCCTGTATTTTTGAATAAAGGTGTTCTGAAAGTGTTCTGTTTTTCTAAGTAGCTGTTTAGGCAGTAGAACTTAGAAGGCTTATTTAGAAGCTTGTATGGTAATAATATCCATCCATATTAATCTGTTAATGCTCACATGCTCAAGAGGAACAATAGTTCAGTCATGTTATCACTAACTGACCCGGAATTTAGTAGCTAGAAACCTATTAAGGAGAGAGTACACAGCTACGAAAACAAAAACAGAATACAATATCCGTACCTGACGGTGATGCTGTAAACGTCCTCTGAGATAAAACTGTTTACTTGAACAAAAAGTGTATTTGTGTGAATTTGTCAGCAAAATTAAATAAAGAGGCTGAAACAACAGCCGCTGAAAAGTGAGCAAAAAACACAAACCTGTGTGACATAATCCGGCTTCACAGAATTTGAGAATGTGGGAAAATTAGACAAGCTCGTACTATAATTCCCAGCCACTATGGGTTATTTAAGAAATACAATTGTTGGTGCAACACCGCGACCAATTACAGATATATGCGGTTCTCCATCTCGCAATCGACCTGGGGCGACTACGTAAGACAATATTTTTGATAGTCGCATCCGTCTGTACATTTTTGATGATTTCGGTGTTTTTTACCAACTCTTGTTCTAGTCAAGATATCCATTTTCTAATATCCGTCTCGGGACTAAACTCACAACTCGCTCTGTGCCTCGCTAGCTTGACGTGTTTCTCTGCGCACTCTATTTTCCAGAGTCCATACAAATACACCGGGGTGAACGCGTTGAGTCTTTGTTTTCTCGTTGTCGACCGGTTTCCCATAGTGAGTGCCGGCTGGATATTATTCTGTTGGATCAGTTCCAACACTGGGTACAAGTTGCGAACCACGGTCATGGAGCACACCCCGAAGTGGGTCAAAAAACCGATCACGCAAACGCACAACATCACAGCCGCGCCTAGAAACAAGGAGCCAGCATCATGAATCGTACGTCACATTCTAACGACGCAACACCAATGCGATCCTACAACCGCATTTCCCGTTATGTACTCAACGTCACACAGACGAATGGTGCGCTATGTTGAAGCTGTTGCCATCCGATGGTTCAAACCCGTGTTGTGTGTTCAAAAACAACTGATTGCCAGGTTGGCGTTACCATGGTAGTGACAATGATTGTGCACTCTGATAGTTCGCTTTCTCTGGTATCTTGTTCATAAATGGTCTGTAGTGTGCACTCGTAAAGATGCAGCGAAATCTATCCGGACATAAATCGTGCAGCATCAGTATACTGTCTTCTTCATTCAAATGCGTGATTTTCGCACGTCTAATCGTGTTCACCAACCAGCTGGTCGTTTGTGTGCTGAGCGTAGAAGACATTCTCGTGTGAACCGATCAGCTTGATTTCGTCACAAAGCGATATGCTATGGCCGAGTTTCCATTGTCGCAGATGAACCATCCTCTCTCGTCCAATCACCTGTTTACACTTGTTCATCACACTGGTCATTGACGAAATGGCCACATTAGATCAACAGGTTTCCGCCTTCTGATTCACCGATTGTCAGACTGGTCACGTCTGCGGTGAACACGCCACATTCACCACGGTGCCGCACATGAACCAGGCATAGACCAGGCTACACGCCCTCGCTTCCTGTTCTCATTGCGCACGTTCCGCAAGGTTGATACGAATTAGATTCTCAAACTGGTCGTGCTATCATTCTCAGCATATTCGATTCGACCAATAAACCAGCTCAGTGAACATTCGGTGAACGTGTGCACAAACTCATGGGAGCATATGTGTGTATGTGATTGACTTGGTTTGCGATCTCTTTTCGACCAGTCTTGGATGGGTGAACGGGCGCAACCGGCGGTTGCCGGGTGGGCCGTGATAGCTCAGCAGGGAGAGCGTTAGACTGAAGATCTAAATGTCCCCGGTTCGATCCCGGGTCGCGGCATTACTTTTATCCGCGGACGGTTTCTCGTTGATGGGGACACGGGCTGTTGCATGCAGATATCCACTGGAGTGATTGAAGCGACAATGTGGTGAGCGGGATTTGCCTCTATATCTGCACACATGTCTGGTTTTCTCTCTATCTTTCTGTCACTTTGTCCGTCTGTCTGCCATTCCATCTGATTGTCTGTCTATCTGGTCGTCTGTCCGTCCGTTCGTCTGTCTGACTGTCTGCCGCTCTATCTGATAGCTCATTCTATATGATTGTCTCTCTGTCTGTGTGTCTGTCTGTCTATCGATCTGATTGTCTCTGATTAATCATCGGGACGATTTGGGAGACACACTATCCAGTGTGTGTAACGACGTATTACATGTGTTCGCGGGAGCAGTTACGCAAACATCGTTTCAAACTGTGAGCTGGAATGGTATGGTTTCGTTTGGCTCTTCTATCATTCTCACAAGCGATATTTCCTCTTCCTTTCAAGGGCGTTGATGTATGCTAACTTGTTCACCGTCGGCTGGTCAGTTCTATCGCGAGAACATACAATGCGGTCATCCCAGTGACTCCGTTCAGAACATACCGGATTCCAACGCCCTGTGTGAAACAACCGGTATCCGAGTCAGCCAAATCCAACGTTATCTATTAATATCGATGTGAACGCGGAGCACCCTACATGAGTAGGACTGGTGTAGCGACTACGATAAATGACGTTTCTGATAGTCGCATCCGTCTGTACATTTTTGATGATTTCGGTGTTTTTTACCAACTCTTGTTCTAGTCAAGATATTCATTTTCTAATATCCGTCCCGGGACTAAACTCACAACTCGCTCTGTGCCTCGCTAGCTTGACGTGTTTCTCTGCGCACTCTATTTTCCAGAGTCCATACAAATACACCGGGGTGAACGCGTTGAGTCTTTGTTTTCTCGTTGTCGACCGGTTTCCCATAGTGAGTGCCGACTGGGTAGTATTCTATTAGTCGAGTTCCAACAACTGGTTGACCTGTAATTTTTAAACGTTCCGCTGCCGTCGCCGGTTGCTTCTTGATGACGCAACGTAATCAGTTGTCTTTCTCTGTTCGTTTATATGTTCAGGATAGAGACGGTTATATGTTTTCTTGATTCGGTTTAATTTGTTGTTACTGGTAACTCATAAACATGTAACCACTATTTAATATCTGGAGTGTTATCTAAAGCCATTGACAGCTCCTCCACGGATACCAGTGCCCCACTGAACCCTCCATGTCTGGAAATGGGCCCACTTCTTTAGTTTATTAACCTAAATGCAGCATTTTTCAACAATGGAATTTTGTCCAACATACGTGATTCTGTCAGTTGTTACCAAATTTTCCGCGTGAAGTCACCATGCAGCTTCGCAGTGTTATGGTAAACCAATCGGCAAAACACAAGTATGAAACCTAAAAAAGACAGTTATTAGTTAGGTCACATCCTATGAAAAGACCCGACTGCAACAACCTTTCTATAACCTAAAGTTAACCGACAAATGTCTTACCATCCTTCTAGCAGAAATGTAACAACTCATCGGCAACTCATACATGGACGTATCCCTCCTAGTGAAACGGTGGCTCAAAAGATTGCCAGAATTAGCACAAGCAAAAACTCTCGTTGCTCGTTCACAAGCTCCTGCCGAGACAGCGAAAATCGTTGATCAACTAACAGGCGTTTTCCAGCACTGCTTGGTTACTTGAGTGTACCATACCCTATTCCACTTCCTACAATGAGCACGCGTGGTCCCGACAATTCGGTTACATCATAACATGGTCTAACAGGTCTAACAGAAATTCCAGCTTTGCGATACGGTTCGAACGAAATTTCCCCCAAGCCGTTCCAATGGTTGTCAAGTTAGTAGATCATTCAGTAGACACACACCGCAGTCAAAAACCAGCTGTTGTTGATGCCGTGAACGTTTTGGCAACCGAGTCAAACGGTGCACCAAGCCCTGACCTACGCGTCATCATCAAGGCGATGTAAACTCAGCAGCCGACTTCTAAAAGGCGAACAACATAGTTGACTCGCTTTGCCTCCTTATTTATTTACAGGACTCAGACACCGAAAACACGTTCTTGATTGATACCGAGAGTCCATGGGCCTGAACGTTGCATGTGGTCCCTGATGAGTCATATGATTAATATTCATACGGTGATTTCCGCGGGCTCAACGGAACGACCGACCCTGACAAGTAACCAATTCTGCACATGTAGGGTTCAATTACTTGCTTATATGGGAAAACTATATTCAGCCAAGTAGATCTGATAAGCGCTTTTCACCAGATCCAGGTAGCCAAAGAAAATTTACCAAAAACCGCGGTTATCTCCTCCTTTTAGCCATTTCGAGTTCCTTCGAATACCATTTGGTTTGAGCAAAGCAGCTCAAACTTTTCAGCGCATCATTCATGAAGTGATACACCGCTTGGACTTTGTCTACTCCTATCTTGATGATGCTTAGGTTGTCATCCCTTCACAAGAAGAACACCTTACGCATCTTTGCATCCTACTAGAGCATTTAACCCAACATGGCGTCGCAGTCAACTTTACCAAGTGCGAACTAGTTGTGACCTCAATAGAGTTTCTGGGTCACAGATCTCAGAAAATGGGGTCGTCGCGCTAACGAACAGGGTCAAAGCTATCCGTTAATACACCGAGCCAAATTCCTTTGAGCAACTTCGTCGTCTTAGTGGTCAGGTCAACTAGTACCGACATTTCCTACCTCGCCGTGCGCATATAATGGAACTAATGATCGATCTCCTTCATGGAGTTGAACGCAAAATTTAGATCTCAGAGGCTGCACGCACTGCTTCCATTGAACTCAACGATGCAATCACCGACTTAGCTCTCCTTGCTCTTCCTGATCCAGGCTCACCGCTGTCACTTGTGATCGACGCTTCTAACACAGCTGTTAGTGCCGTGTTGCAGCAGTTCGTTGGATAGTAATGAAACCCTTTAGGTTTCTGCTTCAAACGTTTAAACCTGTGAAATCCCGATACGGCATCTACCACCTCCGTCATTCGGTAGAAGTCAGGACTCTTGTTGTCTGCATTGATCCTAAACCGCTAATCCATTTTTCCACTGATTGATCCGACAGACATTACCGAAGGGAAATTAGGCACCTGAACCATATCTATCAGTTTACGATTGATATACGACATGTTTCGGGTACAGAAAACACTCTCCCGGGCGCTCTTTTAAGCGTTCATAACCTCAGTGCATCTGCTGACAATGACATTATCTTGGCAGTCATGGTTGCCGCGCAAACCACCGATCCTGAGATCAAACAACTCCGTCAATGGGGCTCTCTCACAGTTCAAGCCGTCCCTCTGACACCTTCAGACTGAAGCGGCTGTTTAATTCGCCCGGTGTAGCCTAAAGAGCGGTCATCCACCGTGCATGTGCACGTTAAACTGTCTTCGTGCGCTCATGTCCTTCTACGTACGGATGGTCTGCGTTAACCACTACAAGCTCTATACACCGATCACTACCGTTTCCCCGAAAGAGGTGAGTAGTGCTCTGATTGCCCAACCGCCTCGAAATGAAACACAGTAACTATCCTGTTAACTCCAGTCGCTGACCCTTCGATGAGAACTTCTCTTCAAGTTCTGTTTGACTTACTAAAGCGACTTATGAGGTTGCTGTGCACGTACATTTTGCACTAGTTATTCAACTTCACGCAGTCCAGCTGTGCACTTATGGCATAATTTTACCATAAATACTGACCGTCATCGTTGAGTCATCTAGCTGTTTGTTTCGCACGTCTTATTGCTTATCCAACTGTACCGTAGAATCTTTGATCAAATTTCCTTTTGTATTCACTGATCTTAATTTGTCTGCGCGTTGATTGAAGACAGTTCGACTGTAACCCGGGCTACCCTGGTCGATTACTTTATCGAACGGTATAGATATCTATACCAATGTGATGGTGAGTGACCAGACAGATATTCTACACTGTTGTCTTCTATGACTCATTGGGGCTTTACTGTACATGCAGTCATATCTGTGGCTTGAAAACGAAGATATGCTCTTTATTCTGTGTTTGTCAAACTGGATTCTCAAACGTTCTTTTCAAAGTTTGAGTCCCAAATGTGTGTACTGACTGATATGGCCTGTTTCGAAATTTCTGAAGGTTTCTTCAAATACATGGTTACAACAGGGGTGAGAAAGTGCAAATCATTACACATTCAGTTTCCAATGAATACACTGCAACTTCATTATAAAGAAAAACAAACTTAAGTGGACAGGACCCGGACTCATTCACTGGAGAGCTGTTATACGAAGCGGAGTTCGCGGGCTTTTTGTGAAAACAGGACTCATTGTTAGTAAACACCGATTGCTAGGTGGCTCTTCATTCTCCTGCACGGTATGGGAATCAGTCAGTCACAAATACTAAATATGACTAAAACGGAATATCAAAGAATTGTTCTCCCGACTGAATTTAGTAACCATAAGGGGGTGAATGTAGGATTTACAAACACAAATCAGAATTTCCATTGAATATATTCTGTCAGCATAGTCACTTAGTAACGTCACGAACAACGTAGCTCAGCTGGTTAGCAATTTGTCACTTGAGAGCATTGAATACTTGTCACCGACTCGAATCCAGCTGAAGGTCAGACTTTTCACACTTGTGTGTTATAAATCAATAAATCATGTGCAATGGACCCTAGTGTTTTGCACTACGGACAGTGGCCACATTTTGAAATTTGATTGTACACACTGAACGATATTGGCACGATAAATTGGACATCGTTTGAAGTACCTAGTCTCTAACGTAACAGCCACATTGCAGCAAAATACAATGCGGGTGTGACCACTCAACCTGGTGCATCACGTGTTATTGTGAATCAAGGAACCGCAAATGGTATATTAAAACCCACTGTTTGACTAAACTCCAGCACGAAGCAAGATCTAACATGTGGTCACCTGAGAGAAGCCAGTGTTAAAAGATGGACCATCAGGACACAAATGTCAAGATTGCGTTGTTAATAGACAGTCATACTGGATTGAACCCACTATTTGCGCAGTCAACAAACTGATTACAGTCACGTCTTCCTTGGCCGAAGTAGCCGTGTTGTTGTAACGATTAGGGCAGTTTGTTGTATAACAAGCAATTTCGTTGTGAGTAGTATACTACTCACAAGTAGTGTATTACCCACAGGGGACATTCAGGAACAAAAGGACAAGCCCCGAACACGGCGGACAAGAAGAGACTATCGAAACAGTGTGTACATGATGTGTGAGAACTTTCACCAAGGTGAATGACCACGTACTATCACCCAATGTATGTGAGTGCATGTCCGTCGTGCAAATGAGTGTACA
Source organism: Paragonimus westermani (assembly GCA_008508345.1). Classification (NCBI taxonomy): domain Eukaryota; kingdom Metazoa; phylum Platyhelminthes; class Trematoda; order Plagiorchiida; family Troglotrematidae; genus Paragonimus; species Paragonimus westermani. The sequence continues at coordinate 128,407 of QNGE01001564.1, forward strand.
CGTTTGTGGTTTAGTTTTTGACATGACCTATACGGAAGTTTGCGCAATAAACCAACTTGTTGGCCAAGCGTCTTTTGCGGACACAACAACTGGTGCCGTGACGAACGCGAGGATGAAGATTCCCTGGCCACAGCCGTTCGAAGATGGAGACGTCCGGACGTTCCTGGAGGACTTGGAGGACGTGGCCGAAGTGGTCGGAGTCAAGACCGACCGTGGGAAGCTGGCTGCCCTGCGGACGCTGGTGAAGGGCAGGGCGAAGGCGGTGCTGGACGCAGCGCGAAGAGGCCCTGCGAAGATGGAGTGGGCCGCTGCGAAGGAGACGCTGGTGGCTGCGTTTGACAGCCCGGCCGACCGCCAGGAGGCCATGCGGCGGTTCAAGGCGGCCAGGCTTGGACAAGGAGCGGACCCGTCCGTGTTTGCCACCACTCTGCAAGGTTTGCTGGACAGGGCTCTGCCAGGATTGGATCAAGAATCACGACGGCAGTTGTTAACGGAGCAGTTTATTGAAGGTCTCCCGATGGAGGTTCGCGACCAAGTCCGTATTGCCCATGTCGCCCGGCCGATGGACCTTGACGATCTGGCGAAGGTGACACGGGAGTTGGCAGTAATGTCCGTGGCCTCAGTGGATTCAAACAGCAATACGGACAAGAAGACATTGGAGGTAATGCAGAAGGCAATGGAGCAACTCGCAGCGGATGTAGCTGCCCTGAAAACAGCAGCACGGAAGAACGATCAACCAGGAGGCTGCTTCATCTGTGGAAAAAAAGGACATTGGAAGAAGGATTGCCCAATCCGGCGGTCTCAGAGGTCTAAAAATAAAGTGTTTCGTGATTGTTCTTTTTGTTGGGCGGGTCGACTAGTAATGGGAGCGATTGAGAAGGGGGCCGTACATACAAGGGTTGAAGTTGATGGAGAGGTAGAACAGTGTTTAGTCGATACAGGGGCAGCTATTTCGTTGATTGCTCGTGCCGAAAAGCAAAACCTAGAACCGACATCCATGATGATCAAGACGGTTGGAGGTCATAGTCTACTGGTTGACGGTGTGAAAGAATGTGGGGTACGTATCGGCGGCCATATCGTAAAGCACCGTTTCATTGTGTCCCCAGAAACCAGGCAAACGATACTCGGAGCCGATTTCCTCGCTGCAACAGATGCCGTGATTGACTTGAAGCTCAAGAAGTTGTCAACCAAGTATGGCTCCCTGACGCTCATAGGACAGCGAAAGGATAGCGTCAACCAAGTACGCAAGGTTAAAACCCCCAGTTGCACAGCCCCCCTGCTCCAGTCCACGGTCGAGAAATACGCGGAAGTATTTACGACTGACGATGATCCGTACGGATTTTGCAACTGGATTGCCCATGAAATACCAACAACCGGAACATTTCGACCTCACGGGCCCCGCAGGATACCGGTTCATCTTGAGGAGGAATTGAGGAGACAAATACAGAACATGCTGAGCGAGGATGTTATCGAAGAAGCCAACAGTCCGTACAACTCGCCTGTTCTCCTGGTGAAGAAGTCCAACGGGAAGTACCGCTTTTGTGTGGATTTTAGACGGCTGAATGAGGTAACACAGAATACAGTCGTACCAATACCGTCCGTCGCTGATATTTTTGACAAGCTACAGCAGGCGAAATTGTTCACAGTTTTGGACTTACGCTCCGGATACTGGCAAGTACCAATTAAACCCACAGATCGTGAGAAGACCGCATTCACGGTAGGCGAAAAACAGTATCAGTTCAAGCGCATGCCGTTTGGCCTATCCGGGGCACCTTTCACATTTCGGCGCCTGATGGTTCAGCTGGTAAAACGACTGGATAATGTGGCGGTATACGGAGATGATATCGTAATATACAGCAACACGGAATCGGAACATGCTGCCCATATAGATGCTGTCTTGAATCGCATTAAGAACTCAGGACTGCGGATCAATGCTGATAAGTCACAGCTCGGACGATCATCGGTGGTGTTACTGGGACACAAGGTGGGTCAAGGCGAAATCAAGCCTCTCCCGGAGAAAATACTGACAATTAGAGAAGCCATGGCTCCGAATTCCAAACGAACCCTGAGACAATTTTTGGGTCAAGCGGGGTACTACAGTCGGTTCGTGAAAAATTTTCACTCCATTGCATTGCCATTGTACGAACTCCTTCGAAAAGACAAGAAATTTGAATGGACCGACGATGCCCAGAGGGCGTTCAAGCGAGTGCAACAAGCGATGAACGAGCAACAACTGACGTTGAAACTACCGAACACAAAAGAAACGTTCATCGTAGCAACAGATGCCAGTGACCGTGGCATTGGGGCAGTACTCAAGCAAAAGGAAGGAGTAATCGAGTATGCCAGCAGAGTCCTGACTCCAACGGAGCAGAAATATTCGACTATTGAAAAGGAATGTTTGGCAATCGTCTGGGCACTGGACAAGTGGAGGCCATACCTGTTGGGTCAACAGTTCCACGTGGAGACGGATCACAAACCCCTGGAATGGATCATGACTGTGAGGGACCCGAGAGGCAAATTAGCCCGATGGGCATTACGTTTACAGGAATATGACTTCACGATCAACCATGTGCCTGGTTTGAGCAATTGCGTCGCGGATTTTCTTTCTCGACCACAAGTAGACGACGAACTCCCCAAAGTGACCGTTGGAGTCAACGGCTTAATAATGGAGCAGGACCCACAAACGCTAGTACGCCTACAACGTCAAGATAAGGTCCTCCGGAAAGTGATTGAAGCTCTGGCAAGAGGCGTGAGAATCCCCACAAATACTAAGGATGAGGAGCTGAAAATAATCGCATCCCAATGGAAAAGAGTTGGCTTAAACAGTGCAGGCGTATTGACATGGCAGCGTGGCGTTGGGCACCCTTGCGTGGTAGTCATCCCGAGACAACTGAGGAGGAAAGTGGTGGCAGACTGCCATGAAATGGCACACACCGGATGCACTAGGACGTACGATCTGTTGCAACAAAGAGCATATTGGCCGAAAATGAAAGAGGATGTGACAACTTACGTGCTTGCATGCCAACAGTGTCAGTTACTGAAAAGCGACAATCGGGGAGCCCAACAGCCCTTACAACCAATACCAGTCTCCGAAATCGGTGAACTCTGGTCTATGGATCTTATGGGCCCATTTCCACTGAGCGCCCGCGGTAACCAGTACGTTCTGGTCATGACGGAACACTTTACCCGTTGGATCGAAGCGACTGGCGTTCCGGATCAGAAAGCATCTACGGTGGGAGATATGGTGATGAAGCACATTGTAGCAAACCACGGTGTACCAAAGGCGATCTTGACGGATCAGGGACCATGCTTCGAAAGCGATGAGTTTCGAACACGCATGCAACAACTGGGAATCAAGCGCATCCGAACGACGCCGTATCACCCACAAACGAATGGCCTAACTGAGCGTAACAACCGAACGGTCAAAGAATGGTTATCAGCCAAAGGAGGAGACTGGGAGTCTGCGTTGCCACTAGTGTTATTGGCCTACCGGGCGTCTGTGCAGGCGAGCACGAAGAAATCTCCATTTCAATTGATGTACGGTAGAACCCCTCGACTTCCGGTGGATCAGGACATTGGGGTATGGCCAGAGTGCATTGATTCCACTAAAGAATTGGTAACCGAAAGAGAAAGAGCCCAACGAAATCTGAAAGCATCGCAAGCACGCACAAAGGAGAAATCCGCAAGGCAACGGTTCGGCAAGACTAGAATGTTCAACCTAGGAGAACGGGTGAAATATCGAGACCATCGGAACACCGGTGCCAGCGGGCCAGGATCAAGAAAACTTTTGCCTAAATGGAAAGGTCCGTATTTGGTAATATCCAGACGAGGCCCAGTATACACGATCAAGAAGGACGGCGAGACGAAACGAGTGCACGCCAGTGAGTTAGCAACGTGGCACGAGATGCCGGCGCGACGAACCAGAAGATCAATAATCCGGGAGGAAACACCGCGTCGATCGGAGAGGATTCGTCGACAAATGCGAAGGAACCAAGGAACCTCAGAAGGGGGAGGAGTGTTGTATAACAGGCAGTTTCGTTGTGAGTAGTATACTACTCACAAGTAGTGTATTACCCACAGGGGACATTCAGGAGCAAAAGGACAAGCCCCGAACACGACGGACAAGAAGAGACTATCGAAACAGTGTGTACATGATGTGTGAGAACTTTCACCAAGGCGAATGACCACGTACTGTCACCCAATGTATGTGAGTGCATGTCCGTCGTGCAAATGAGTGTACACGTTTGTGGTTTAGTTTTTGACATGACCTATATGGAAGTGCGCAGTAAACCAACTTGTTGGTCAAGCGTCTTTCGCGGACACAACAAGCTGACACCGACCTTTTTAACTCATTTCGTACACTTCCAGATACGTCAGCCATACATCACCTCCAGTGACTCAGTATGTTCAACACTTTAAACCGGTGTGTTTAGGCAGCAATGGTTAAGCCATAGGTCGCGCGGTATGTGTTATCCACCTGCAAGTCTTATTAATTACCGGTCGAGAGTCGGAGATCAGTAGGTGACACTGACAGCAATCTTGAACCGAAGGTGACTTTGCCTTACCATGATGTAATCAATTAAACTTGTTATGTCTAGGTGAATACGTCGGCAACAACCAATTGTTGTTGCATGAGTGAGTCGTGGCTTGGTGACACACTTGACCAACCACATGATCGATAATCATAGTTCCTTCAATAACTGGTTTTCTGAATTACGGCAGACAACAGAAGGAAACTGGATGTAGTTTTGCCGAGGGAAAACACTAATACCACACCTTAAACGGCCAGTTACATCCAGTGGTATGATGAACTTCACCGAAAAAAGGGATGCAGAACAAGTCCATCTCCCGAAAAATTCAGCGTACCGCGATGACGCAATGGGATGATTGGTTAGTAAAGTAGTAATTTAACACTTCGACGCTGCTGAAATGACTTCGTAACTCAGACCTGTAAAACACGTGTTGTGTAGGAACATGCGGTTCCTGTCATTGGTTTGAATCCAACCGAATTCAGGGTTTTCCACAAACGGATCCTTTCCTAATTGGCAATCGTATCATACTGCTTATTTCTACTAGTAGGTATGCCAATAATCTTCTACCCGGTCTGAGAGGATCGTATACTGTCAGTACCGGGACACAATAGGGGCATGTGTGTATGAATACGAGGTGTTGTATTTGTCATAGCAGTTCAGTGGCCAGGAGCACGTATCAGCGCACAGGAACGATCCGTGACTAAACTGGCTACGGATTACAAACCTGGTCACGCTAGCACAAAACCATAACCATAAGATTCCTAAATCAGCAGCAAACCGAGAACCACATCCAAAAAGACATTATCACCTATACACTGTGCATCACCGACAACTGATCGCAGCCATGACGTTCTCATAGACTATCCAGCTAGGATCCTTCAAAAAAAGCACCAGACTCGAGTTTCAATTTTGTTAGAGTTCGTCAGTAGTCCGTATCCCTGACTATAGCAACTGCACTACACATAGGGAAATGGATAGTCTTTAATCCGTAGCCCGAACACAAAATATGAATAAGGACTGCAAGTAATCAATCGCCGGGGCTACTCTCAATGGTCAACCCGCCTGGCGTGATCAGCTCACCATGCGTACACCACATGACATATCCCATACAATACCAGACCGTTGGATCACGGTCACGTTCTTGTGTCGTTCTCAACCAAGCACACCGGTGATGAAGCACATCCACAGATTTGTCCTGAACTTCTGCGAAGTAACCAGCTACCTGTAAACTGCCCTAATCTTTAGAGGCTCTGCCGGCCAGAATTTGAAGCTAGCAATCGAATATTGCTTCGTTTGTATGACGTCATCAGTGCGTAAGCGTTTGAGCGTGACGTCTGCTCTTATATACGAGAGTGATTTGACCTCTTGACCGCAACTCTGACGGGTTACTTCCAGTTGATGTTGCCTATTGACTGGAATTACCACTGGTTGTTTCTTGTTGATGCCTGACTGGTTATTTCCAGCGAATCTCGAAACTTTGATCTTGAGTCCGACTGGCTTTTCTTTGATGTTTCTGAAATTATTTCTCGAATCTGACTGGTTGGTCCTTGTCTTTTGACTGGATAGGTCACCTCCTCGTTTTTGATATTTAGTCTGATTGATAATCCATTCTGCTGCTTTGATCAGCTGTCCGATGGGTTCATGTTTCCTCGTTCAGGGTTTCCAGCATTTGGGTCTGACGGTGTTCATGCCTCCTTAAGTTCTTGGTTAGCAGTGGTCGATTGATTTTGCCTAGTTCGATGTGTTTGTTTATTGACCTGGTTGATGAGTACCAGGCTTCGAGAAATCCTCTTACGTGTTAAGTATCTGATTGAGTAAAGACTTCTGCCTTGCTCAGGTTGAAGATGTGTCCAGTTTAATCTTCATGGACGAGAACCGAAGAGAATTGGTCGTGTCTCCCGATGGCCAACGTGTGCCCGTGTATTCGTGTTGGTAAGTTCCGTCTGGTGTGACTGATACAATGTCATCCGCGATCATTCCATCGAACTTTGTATGTAACGTTTCTTCTATCGGCGGGCTTAAGTTGTTCATTTGGTATGACAATACTCTTCGTAAGCTTGATGCTGGTTTGTGAGCTATCAGGATGTCGTGCGGCCTCAGTAGTCATGCGGTCATTTCTGATGCAGTTTTAATGTATGGGGAGTACAATTCGTTTCGATGATGGTTTCCTAGCAAACTCCGTTCGATGAAGTTCGGTGGACATCCTTTGAGAGGGAACATTCGATACAAACACTTTTCCTCCTTTCTTCGGAGCTCTGGGATAGCGCAGAGTGTTTCAGCCCTTTTAAACGGAGTTCAGATACAGCTTCTTTCATGTGTGGTTGCTGTGAAAACCGAGAAGCTGGCCCGTGTTTTTTTCCGGTAAACTGTGGTCGCCAGTGTTCTATCAGGTTTGCGGCTGATTAGTGCATCCAAGGTCGGTAAGTGGTTGTCAGTTTCGATCTCCACGTTGGTACTCTGTGTGTGTCTACTGTCATTGAGCATTAAAGGATGACAAACGGACCGTTGACACATCGTATACACACTTTTGGCTTGATCTTGGGCGGCGCAGTATTCTGTAATATTTGATTGACTGCCTCAGCAATGAAACCAGTTATGGGCCAGTTTTTGCAGTTCCTTTGGGAAGGCTGATGCAGTTGACCACCGAATGTGAGGTATGTTGACAGACACATTTCCATGGGGCTTCAGATGACTTTTGATTTTAAAGACTCATTCAGTCGACGCTTTTTCTCTTGTAGTCTTTTTAGTGTTTTGTTGACCATTGTAAGGCCGATGGAACTGAACAGCACTGACATCAAACGAAATCACTGCTACGTCTTCTTCTGTCCTGAATTTTCTCAGTTTGTTCAAGAAATGCAGGGCATTGCTGGTGGAATGTTCCAATAAGTCAATAAGATACTGTAATCACCTAAGTAGGTCTTTGACCAGATTGCATGTTGTTGTGCGTGGATGGGGTACAATCGTTTGCAGTGGGATACGATCCCTGTGCACTTTTTGTAGTCCATAAGACTGAGCAGTGGTTGCATCAACCGGCTGTAATTTCCGACGTTTCTGTTTGCTTATCTCGTGCGTATCTTCTGGTACCTTTAGTGTGGTGTTGATTTTGTTCGCTAGTATTGTGATGACATCAGCACTGAGTAAGCCGTAAGCGGTTGTATCGTTTAGCAGGATAAATCAACCAGTGCCACGAACAAAACAGTCACTGTTTCCAACTGCGGGAGTGAGATTATCTTTTGATTGTATGGTGTAGTTTGGCAACGGATGTTGCACAATAGTTCGGAGAACGAAGTGTGGTTTGACGGTTAGATTAAAAACAATCACATAAGTCCGTTTTGAACTCCACGATAATCCCACAAGATACTAATTGTTATATCCTTAGTTAAAAACGCAGTCAGTATAAAGTAGTCGTATACCTGTCGCAAACACGTAATATAGTGTAAAACATATACACCAGCGAAATCAGAAAAAGAGCCAAGAATAGTCAAGGTGAATGTGCTTGTGTGGTTACGTGATTCGTGAGGCGCGATGATATCGTCGACCGTCGGTGGCACCCGGTTCGGATTAGTCTGTCACAATGACCGGAGCCAAAAGATGCCTGCGCTTAACCATCACCACAAATGGTTTGTGCTGCACCACTTGCGGTTCCACTCACATACTGCATATCCAGTGTAAACCCGAAGGAATAAGCCAAGCAGATGTTTAAGTGAAATCCCTATCTCTCGAAAAATAAAAACACAGAGACAGACTCCATCGGTAAGATCCGAATTAGGAAGGAGAATATTGGAAATACAACGTAAGGAGTACTTCATTATAGGAGTACATGTTAGTGCACTCTAGAGAGGATATGGAGTAAACTCAAAGTGCAAGGTTGGAATGGAAGAAACTAGACAACATTTACCATAAGGTACACCAGCAAAACTATAGAAAAAGAAGGTAGAAGGCCACAGGCATCCAGGTTTCTGAAAACGGGGGTGGGCGAGTTCCGTTATCGACCACGCAGTAATTGTTCAATGAAGGTGCGGACACCCTCCCGGATCTTATCTCCCTAGACCGTCCGGTTCAACGCCAGTTTTCTGAAAATTGGAGCGGGTGTGCTGCCAAACGAAGTTGGTCGTTGGTCAATGAAGACAATGGCAAAATGGATATAAGTGGTATAGTGTACTTCAGCCTAACGTATTCGTTGTCCCCTTGCTCGGGGTGGACTATGAGTAAGCTGAGGGCCTGTTAATCCCAAACGGTCAAGAAATTCTCGGTATAACACATCGCAACGCCATATAGCCATTTCACCACGACCTATGACACCGATGGTTCCCCTGCCTGCCGCGCGCTTCCATTCACGGCAGCGCAATACGTGTTCTTTGAAATTTCGGACGTCCTTCCGGACCATATTACTCCAACCTGTCCGGTTCAAAGTCAAATCTTTCCAATATCTAACATCGATGTTATAACGCGAATGGCCTACTTACACAACATCCTGGCATCTTCAAGATTTTAGTTACCTGAATTCACTCGTCCGTACGGCAGCTGTTTTGGAATACGATCATCGACCATTCATCAGATGTGGCCTATCCAACGAGGCTGTTTCAGTATCAACATGACTTCCATTCCGTCCGTATCAGCTCGCCGCAGTGCCTCAGTGTCCGGAACCATGTCCGACCACCGAATAGCCAAGGTGCGTCTTAAAAACTGCAAATGGAAACGGCTCAGGTAGCGCACGTTCCGTTGATACAGTGTCCAAATTTCACCACCACACAGCAGTGTAGACGTCACTATTGAACGGGGGAAGCATAGCTTCGTGGCCATCTTCAGGCTGTGGTTCTTCCAGACACGTTTTTCAAGACGTCCGAAAGCAGCACTAGTCTTTGTCATGCGAGCTCGCAACTCGCGGTCCGCAGACCGGTCTGTGGACAGGTTGCTACCTGTTAAGGGAATCCTTTTTTCTATTCAAAACTGCCTCCTTCCTCGAAAAAGTGATTCTATCTAATCAGCATAAGTGGAAATGTCTTGAACATTCAAGAGGTAACCCCTGTTACTTTTTTTACCTGTTTGGCCTCTGTTCCGCTACGCTCATTGTTGGCTTAGCAACCTCAACGACCTTCGATTTTCTGGCTCAAGATTGTTTGCAGGTTGTTGTGCAGCCTGTAATTACCTTGCACTTTCTCCCTTGTCATGTTGGAGTGAAACAAAGTTGCTTTTTGCACCCTCTCTCTTGGTTTGTCTTGAGAGCAATTGACGGGCACCGTCGCGTTATTTCCGGGACCAAGAGTTTCCGCGTTAATTACATCAAGGAGGAGGATCCGACCTCAATCAATCGCATTACTATAACGTGGACGAACTAGCGTATTAAGTCGAGGGTTAACAACACTACCCAAGTAGCAGAAGTTTGCGCGACTGTCGAAAACATCTCCATTGATTCGAATTCCAGGCGCAGATGCTGGAAAAACACCTGTACCCAGAGAAGGCCGAAAGAAGGAAAATGTTCTACTTGTGTTGATATCCAATCCGAACTTGGATGACGCGGTCACGATAGCTGTGGCTAGTCGTTGTACTTCGCCCTCGCTTTATGCGAACAGTGCGCTGTCATTTGCGAACAAAGGTGTGCGTATCTTCGAGGTTTTTAACTGGGTTGGGGCGACAAAATGTCAAATATTCAGTAGGTGCTCACTTGCCCGGCATTCGATTTCAGCGTCGTCCTCCCCAAAGTCTTGAAAAGCGACAGTTAGCACGGCAGTCAGATATAAACTAAATAGGGCGGGGGCTGGCACACAAACCTGTTTTACGTCAGTGGCAATGTCAAATTCACCCGGGGTAGATCCACATGATTGTAATTTCGCCCTAATATCCACATGGAACACTAACCAAACTGACGTACTCACTCAGACATCCAAACTTATCAAGCATCGTCTGAAATGCCTTGCCGTTCACGGAATCGAACGCGCTAGTGAAGTCCACAAAGAGAGCATACAGGGTTGGATCCGTTCCCAGCACTTCTGCTGAAGTTGTCGAGCAGCAAACACCAGGTCGATCGCACTCCGACTCCGCTGGAATCCACAGTGCTGCTGGAGGACATTGTCTTCAAGACATTTGCAATCAGCGGGCTCATGAGGATTCTGACAATCATCTTGCCTGCGCATCTCAGCAGGCTGTTGCCCTTATAGCTGTCATCGCTACCCTTACCTTCAAACAAAAGTACTCTGGGAGCATCCTTTAAATCTTGTGGATGCTGCTGTGATTTGTTATTTGAAGTGCTGCGCCATACCCTCGAGGATAGTGGATACAGGAACGTCTCGCAGCCGACCGGCAATTACACATAACATAGTAACACCCATCTCAGAATTTTTGAATCGTTTGACATCCAACTTCCGCCGTTGTTCGGATGACGAACAATCAAACAGTCATGCACACAGATAAACAATTTGGTCCTGACCAGTCTATGATCGATGGTACATTCAGCGCCGCGCATCACTCACATGATACGCAATTCACGAATTTCGCGCTGCCGTACAATCACCTAGTCAAGCAAATCATGGTGACCGCTTCGTCGTGATGTAGATCGCCTCCAACTGGAATCGGGTGTTCGTGATAGCCAGCTCGTGAGTAGCACACAAGTGCAGCAGACGATCACCGTTCTCGTTGACTGAACCAATGCTGCGGGGTCCGAACAATCTCGGTCAGGTTATCGAATTGCGCCCAACTCGAGCGTCCAAGTCACCCATAACAAACAGTCGGTCACTCACCGGCACCGAACGGATCGTAACGGACAGCCGATCATAGAACTGGTCTTTCGTATCATCAGTGTGACACATAGTTGGACCATAAATACTAACAAATGTGGTACAATTATCTCGACCGATTCGCAGGTGCATCGAAAGTATTCGAGGGCTGATTCCGTGTGGTTCGCCTAGTATCAAAGTCATGAAAAACAATGTGTAGCGAACAAGCTCGTTTTCAGTGATTCATCATCAGGCTAAATACATCACATTTCACGGGAGAATCGTTAGGGGAGTAAAAGGGGGGACGTGTGGTTAATGAGGTCAATCAGTTCAATGTCACACTACAATCAAGTGCCCACTTGAACAATGGGTCTTGACAGGCTAACCGGGTGGGGGGGTTGGCCAGGGCAAATCCAGAGCCTGAACAAAACGTTTTTGGGCGCACAGGGGTGGGTTATACATTCGGATCCCAATAGCCTCTGCTGTAGACAGAATCCTACTCCTCGCCGCTCTCGACCGGATGGCCTTAACTCGGTAGATTGGACGAAATGCGTCCTTTACGTTGACAGTGTGAGTTGAATCCACCAGGTGTGATAGTATGGCGCTGCAGACAGACTTCGTTATACCACTGTTGAGCCAAGCTGGATGATGTTCCCGGATCCGTTCCGAT